>CADWAE010000022.1:0-119957 GCA_902982915.1 Phalloptychus januarius | reverse complement strand
TAGGGCGGCTCTAGTGGCCAGGGCCGTAACATTTGGAAAAGATATTTGCTGCCAGATTGAATAGATTTATTAGTGACTCGCTGAGAGTCATTATGGATTTAGGTCACAAAGATCCACAGTGATGCAGTTCTTCAGTTAATAGAAGAGATGACCAGTGCATTAGATAAAAATAAACCTGCTGTTGGGGGATTTGTTGATTTAAAAAATGCATTTTATACAATTGATCATGAAATACTCATCACGAAACTCAAGTGTTTTGGTCTAAGAGGTGCAGTTTTACTCTGGATAAAAAGTATCTCAGCAACAGGCAACAATTTGTGCAACTGGGTGATTTCCAGTCCTCAAGCTTGGACAATGTTTGTGGTGTTCCCCAGGGCTCAGTATTGGGACCAAAGTTATTTAGTTTATACATAAATGATATATGTAAGGATTCCATAATATGTAAGGATAAATAATAATTGATAATGTGACTGTGGAGAGTCACTGAAACTCTGTTTTTGGGAGAATTGATTCATAATAAGATCTGTTGGAAACTCATATTAAATATGTTCAAACTAAAATAGCTAGAAGTATTTGCAGTTCTCTCTAATACTAGAACATTTCAAGATTCGGCATCTCAGTCATTGGTGTGAAGATCTGGAATAAACTCAGCAAAGAGTTGAAGCAAAGTCCAAGCATGAGGCGTTTTAAGAAAAGCCTCAAAATGATGATTATTAAAAGGTACAAGAATGAATTTGGCTGGGAATTAAAGCACCGTGGATGATTTGAGCAACTGGATATATGTGTGTGTATGAGTGTAAATATATGTGTGTTTGTGTAAATAGGTTTATATGCAGGTAGATGTGTATATATGTGTGTATTTTCATCTGGTTCAGGAACTGTTATTGGGAAATGGGAAGATTATTTTGTTCTGAATTATTGAATGGAAAAGGGTTATGATTATAAAGTTAAACTTCATCAAACTCCTTTTCAGACTCAGTCACAGAACAAGTGGTGTATTTACATGTATTTAAAATGTATTTGGGAACAAGGTTTTGTATTTACACTTAGAAACATGAAAGTCTTTATTATTTTTTGTTGGTGAAATGTTTGTCTGAAATAAATCATCATTATCAAATATGTCAGATTAAAATGATAAATGCTCCTTTTGTATATTTGCTGCAGTTATATAGTTAAATAATGTGTTAATTATGTTTTATACATCAGGGAAAACTCAAGTAAAACCAACACTGAACCTGTTTGTACTCCAGAAGGAAACTATCTGATTATAACTGTGATTGATTACTTTCATCCAAGTAATGATGCATTTTTTTAAAATGCAAACTTTAAAATTGTATAATTTAGTAAAAATCATAACATTGGCCATGAACAAAACCTATAATAGACGCTTTCCATGGAGTTTACAGAAATATTAGATATAGAATATAATTGTGCTTCAGTTAGAGATTCAGATGTGGAATAATAGTTATGAGGCGTTAAAACCGTCTTTCACTCTAATTTAAAAAATTGTAAATAATATTTTTATATCAGGTTTGATTATGTTTTCTTTTATGTATTTGTCTACAGATTTAGATGTTACTTTTGGGAAATGTTTTAGAAAAATATACAGGAAAGATATTTTGTTTTGATTTGATGAAGCTTTATTTGTTTTATTTTTACAAAGTATAATAAGTTTGTGCTTCTTAAACTTTAGTCAACTCCACACTTTGTGTTTCTGCCATTGACAAGAATTTAAATTTTATTTCTATATTTGTATTATGGCTTGTTTTTTCTTTTTTGACATTTATGTAAAAGTTCAAATGACAAAAATAAACAGAATAAATCAATATAAACCTCTGAACTCAGCAGTGGTTCTGGTTCTTCTGGACCTCCTGATGAGCTGATGATGAGTTCTTGGTTTGGTTCTGGTGGGTCGGCCTCTCCTGGGAAGGTTCTCCACTGTTCCATGTTCTCCATGTGTGGATCCTGGTTCTACTGAGGTTCTCTGGTCCAGAACCTGACAGATGGTTCTGGAACCGTTTCCAGACTGATAGATGTCAGAGACATTGTTCCTCTGCTGGTTTTGAGGTTTTAGATGATGTGATGCGTTCAGAGATCTTTCATCCATCAGAGGTTCTGATAAAATAATTTATAGTATCTGCAGGTCTGGTAATAATCAGGTCTGGGTTTCCTGGGAGATTTAGATCAGCTTTCTAAAATGTAGTTTAATCCCAGTTAGTTCAGGATTTAACAAAGGAGTGTGAATAATTTCTCACATGGAGCCAGTTTGGTTTTCAGCTCTTTTCCATTAATGAATGAAATCATCATTTGAAAACAGTTTTTTGTATTTAATCAGTTTTTCTTCATCAAACATTAAAATCAGTTTGATGATCTGAAACATTTCAGGTGGACAAAAAGGCAAAACAGAAGAAATGTGTAAAGGGGCAAATACTTTTTCACAGCACTTTATGTTTCAGGTCCAAAGAAGTCCAGCGGTCCCGTCTGGATTTAGAAGCAGAATGTTCTGTTGAAGGTGTGACTGGAGTCCAGTTGTTCCGGGTTTCTGGATGAGTCCAGAACCTTCTGGATCCACCAAACCAGATGCTCAGATCTTCTCATCTGGAACATCTGGGAGAGCTTCTGACTAAAACTGCAGACATCAGGTCCAATGAGGATCTGAGATCTGAGAACGTTTCTATGAAGCATTTTAATCATCTTGTCTCTGTTAGGTGGAGAAAAAGAAGCAGAAAAAAGCAGAACTAAAAACTGGGACATGATGGAAACCAGAACTTTCTGATCTCACATCTGGAAAACAAACTTTAACTGAGATGTTACTGAAGCTTGATGTTCAGTTGGTCCAAATCTAAAGCTGGTCTGCAGGGACGACTTTATGGTTTGTTTGTTTCTGCTCACCTGGAGCAGCAGCCGGGTGGAGTCAGTCTGAGTTCCTCCATCATCTAAAGAGAGCTGGAGAACATTGAAGCTCCTCCTGGAAAAGCTTTGGAAAGAAATCAGCAGGAAGGGAAAGAAAAATGGAGCTTCATCACTTCTGAAGTGACGACATCAGAGTTGGATTCAGTGGAGTCACATGAAGAACAGAACACTGAGGCTAGAATAATAAACATCAGGCTAAATATTAGCTGCAGCTCCGGCAGAAGAAGCTTCAGGTTGGATCTAAAGAAGGCTGAAGATCTCAAAGTGGATGAGAGGAAACCTGATGAGCTCTACAGTCCACTAGATCCAGATCAGAACCTGGAGAACATCTACGCTGGAAGCAGAGCCACAAGCTAGAAAAAGACCAGGTTTCTATCCAACCTGAACACAGGAAGTCCTTTCTTCTTCTGCTGCAGCTGAGAAGGTCCTGCTGCAGAACTGAAGCCACACAGTTCCTCCACAGCAGAACAGAGGAGGTTCTGGAGGAGACCAGGGTCCACATCTGGACTCAGAGTTCTCCTGAGCTTCAGCAGAGCTGCTGGGTTTGGTTCTGATCCGCCTCTGATCTTCAGATCTGAACCGACCCATCAGAACTCAGTTGGTGGAGGATGAGGATGGGGCGAGGAGGTGGAGGAAGAGTGCCGTAATTCATCTCTCTGCTGTGGAGACCTGTTTGTCTCTGATTCCACCTTCTTGTCTGCCTGTTTGGCTCTTTTTTCCAGCCAGCATTAAAATGCTGCTAATTCATGTTGCTATTCAGTCAGCACTATTATTATTCCAACATTCTGATGGTCCCAAACCCAGCAGTTCTTCTACTATTCTGGCTGCAGACAACTTCCTGCTTCTGAGGACATTGAGTCTGTGAAAAGCATGAAGACAGACAGACAGACATGAGAAACTTTCCTGAGGAGATTCAGAGTGCAGTGGAAGAACCAAACAGAGACAATGTGTGATGAGAATCTGAGAGATAATCTGATGATGACCAAGAACAGGATGTTGCCCCCGACTGCAGTCATCAGTCTGATGCTGGAACAGAAGTCAGAGTCATCAGCCTTCAATGGATCCAGCTGTGTTACGCAGCATTGATCAGAATCTGGACCAGAACCAGGCCTGTGTGTTCTATGCAGTGAGAGAGAGACTGGTGTATTCAGTGTTTCTGTGCTTTGAACCCTCATCCATTTGACTTCTATGTCAACGGTGGAGCAGGAAGTGGAAAATCCCAGCTGATTAAATGTATTGACTCTGAAGCCAGCACTGCTCTGGACCATCAGGTCCATCAGTCGCCTCTTCTACTGATGGAGAGGAGGCTGACATATCAAACCAAACTGTCATGTTGACTCATTTACAGGAACAGCAGCTTTTTCTATCAATGGCTGTTTGTTACATTCACTGCTCAAACTACCCAGGAGTCCAAAACCTCCCATTCAAGGACTTGATGCTCAACTAGATGAAGTCAGATTGGAGCTTTTAAATGCTGAAATTATTGCTATTGATGATATTTCACTGGTTTCCAAACCTCTTTCTGGTGATGTGGATGCAAGACTGAAACCAAAGGAAATCACTGAGATTTTGGAGGAACGTCTGTTTCAGGGTCGTTGACGTGTCAGAATTTCCATCAGGGTAAATTAAACATTTAAAAATATGTTTATCCATTGCAATTATTAGCATTTGAAATGTTGTGCACACAGGAATCATGATTAAAAATTAAAATGAGACTTTCAGAGGTTTTTATCAATATGATTTGGCTGTGGTCTTAAAAAATGTCCTGTGATGAAAGTGATTTATCTTAAAATAAGGTGTTTTGGTTTTTGGATTTGTCCTGTGATATGAAAGTGATTTATTTTAAAAGATTTTAAGTTCCATTTATAATTGTCTTTTATTTTCTTCAAACTGTGTTAAAATAAATAAACTCCAGTCACTTGAGGAAACTGTATTAGTGATTAATATTTCTGCTCCAGAAATTAGATATTCCATTTTGAATTCAATACATTTATTTTTTAATTGTTTGCACCAAATGATTTATATAATAAATGTCGACCAGTAAACGGGTCAAAATCCTTTAAAAAATAAAAATAGAATCACATCCAGTAACAGAACATTACAAAAAATCCTAAAATAAACACCAAGGTGAGGGACGGAGGAGAGGTCACCATCAGGAAGTTTGCACCTCTGCAACAAACTGCATTTTAATCCCAACTAGCTGCTGGTTTTACTGTGTTTTGGGATTTCCAGTTAAATCCTTTATTTCCGGTTTGGGTTGAATCAGGTGTGGCCCACGTTGGCGCTGTGCGGGTCGTATCCATGTTGATTTCTGCTCAGCTAGAAATAGGTTCACTTTTTGTCCTCAAATGTAAATATTGCAGAGATGCAGCGATCAGACCTTTTCTGTCCAACACTGATCTCCAGTTTTCATTCTGCTCTGATCTTCCAGTTCCTGGGATTTTCCTCCAAACAGAAAAATGTTCTGCAGGTTCTGAGTTTCAGGTAGAAGTTCTGAATGAAACAGGAAATATGAAGATTTTACCACTTTAGGCTTCAAAGCATTGACCTCTGACCTTCATGGGAAGGTTTTACTTTAAATTAGGACTTTCTGAAAGGCAGAGTTGATGAAAAATATTTTAATGCAAAATTTAAATTTGAACAGGAAAAGAACAGAATGAGCAGCAAATGAACCAAATGCAGAAAAATGTTTTTATTTCTCTAAAACACATGAAGAAAAACTGCAGCAAATAAACAAAAGGAAGATTTAATATTCAAATCTGACGAGTTTAGAAAAATAGGAGCCAAAGAAACAGAAAATGTTCAGTGAGAAAAACTGATCAACATTTCTGATCAGGGAGGAAGAGCCTTTTCTCCAGGCTGCTCCTCCTGACTCTAACGCCACCTACTGGCTGTTTGCCTGACATGACAGCTGAGGAGTCAAGAGGGAAACAAGGAAATAAATGCTAAAACATCGACCGGTTCATCCAGTTTGAATGTCGTAGTTATGACACGTAGTCATTGTTTTCTAGTCTGTGGGGGAATTTTTCTGCCACATTTTTCAGTTTGAAAGCAGGACTTCATGTGTTTCCTCTCTAAACTTGTAATGTTTGTACTCAAAACTCCTGCTGTCTTTGAAATATTCACTTTGCTTTTTCAAGCCTTTCTCCTTTCGCTCAAAACTTTTCTCTCCTTGGATCAAATCTCTGCTTTCAAAACTCTCCGCCTGCCTGAGAATCATTTTCTGCTCAAGTTGGAACAGAAAATCTGTAATAGGTGTGATTTTGCTTTCAGACAATAATTACACTTTAAAGAGTCACATCATTCTTTCAAAAGTATGATTTTTATCAGCTTTATTGGTTTTCTAATATCCATCTATCTAGATTGTTCCTGTATTGTTAGAATAGACAGTCATCTCTATCTAAAATACCTTGCCTTGGATCTGGGAGGAACAAACTTCAGTGGCATGCAAGGTTCTGCTTTCACCACCAGAGGGAGACAAATTCCCACCAATTAAGAGTCCAGTTGGTTCCAGTTAAAACAGGTTCTGGTCCCATTAGAGCTGAACAGAACCTGGATCAGATTTTTGTGTTGAAACAGGGAGCCATGAGAAAGATTCATGTTTCCAGATGTCAACAGATAAACAGTTGTCTGACTACCCAGATAGCACACGGTGTTAAATCAACCTTGAATTTTAGTCAGATTGGTTGATATTTGGTTGAAGTCGAACAACCAGGTGAAACAAACCATCAGATTCTAACCGTTGAAACTGTGTCATTGAATCAACGTTGCTTTGTGGTTGAAATCTAATGACTGAAATGCCGATGTCTGATCAACATCTGATCAACGTCTGATTAATGTCAGCTGTTTGCTGCACTCTGGGTCAGAGCATTTTATTACTGAAGGGGGTTATCATGTTTCAAATTAAACACTTGGTGTTGATTCCTTTCTGTACATTTTCTTACTTGTTCATAATAATTCTTACTGACTGTTTGTCTGTGATATATTGACACAAAAACATCTACATCTTACTCCAAGGTGTGGATCGGTCCATCCCTACCGTTTACATGAGTGGGATGGCCCAACCACACAGCTGCTTCACTGTTGGCAAAAGATGTTAATTTAACGTTGAATATTCATCACAAAGGTTGCATGTATGGTTGAGGTCGACAACTGATGGTGGATCAACCATCAAACAACCATCCAATGCTGGCCAATTAACTAGCGTTGAAACTGTGTCATTGAATCCATGTTGTTTTGTGGTTGAAATCTAATAAATTAAATGCCAGTCGAATCCAGTGTTTTTCAGCACTGGTCCTCCAGGCCCTACAGGTCTTTGGGCATTTCCCTAATTCAGCTCACATGATTTTAATTGACATCTGATTAACAGGGTTTTGCTGAACTGAAAAACGCAGGTCAGTTTGTCTTGGAGACCAGGTCTGGGGGAAGAACTAGTAAACTAAATATTCAATCAATGTCAGTTGTTTTTGCACCCATCCAGCTCCACCTCCCATTCAACCCCCAACCCCTGTCCCTCTCTTCAAAGACCCCCTCCACCCGCCTGCTAAGTCAGGATGTCATCCGATACGGCTGTTATCAGAAAGTGTTAATCTAACTGCTATTAAATCAAATTATAATGGTGATCACAGCATATGCCTGTTTGACTTATATTGTAGTCTACAAGTTCTGAACATGTCTGTGGATATGTAGATATGTTATTTATGAAACAGTCCACAATTGTTCAAACAGACCATTTAGTCATTGACCTGCCCAAATTGGGACCAGGACGGTTAATGTGGTTAATGTGAATGAACATTATGGAGTGGAATATCAGTGCAGACATACGGGATCAAAACAAGGTTCTGTCTCTGCTGTGTTGTTAAATGACATGATATCTTGCTGCTGTGTAACACTTTGCCTTCTTGTCTCTGAGGTAGATTTGCTCGACTGGCTCTAGTAGGAGGCAGCAATTCGGCCAACATGACAAGAACAATGTTGACGACTTCTATGACAAAAGCCTGGCAAGTCATTTCAACTGGGCTGGGAACAAACATGGCTGTTCCCAGAGTAAAAGCCTTTCAAGGACACAATCCTAGGTGAGCTTCCTCCACTGGAAAGGGCTTTAAATTTTAATTTTAAGAAATGAGACTGTTGGTGAATCAGAATCTCACTGTGCTGTTATTGTGCCATTTAGTAGATATTTGTAACCCAACTCCAATGACGTATTGCATCCTCTGTTTTATAAGTACTCAAATTTGTCCATTCATTGCCAGTGTTATGGAAATTTTATTTATCAAAGAATGAGAATCTGTTTCAATAATAAGAGAAAGATTAATCTTTGTCTTAAGTTTCTTTATTCGAAGGCAAAGCGTTCGAAGACCCGTCTCACTGAGCGCAGTCAGGAGAAAAGCCCAGAACGACACACGTCACATCATTATATAGTCACAGCAGGCGAAAGACCCACCCAGAATTTGATCTGATCTCTATTGCCAGATGGATCACAGAGACAATTCTGACCCCACGTAACGAATTATCCCTCACCTTTGGACGAGATTATTTTATGGCAGGAAAGGCAGGAAGGACAACCAAAAGGATCTCAGGAAGAACTTCTAATTCTACTCTATCAGTTACTCCTGGGTGCAGGTCAAATAAGGGTATAAACTACATTCCACACATCAGTCCTTTTAGATAATTGCCAGGTTAAGCATTTGACCCAAGATGTCTTCATGTCTCTTCTGCTATCACAGTAGTGGAAACATCTAAACATTATCTGGAAACTTCTTTCATGGAAAAACACTTCTTACAGAAATAAAAACACAGCAGAATGTGGCAACAAGAATGAAATGAAATAACATGTTTAAGCAAAATGCCATGTTGTTATTTTTAAGTCTGTGTGACCACATTTTAGGAATTTAAATAATGTAAGCTAATTTTTAACATAATACCCATCGTCACCAGAATTATGTGTTTAACACCAGTAAAGGAACCTTTAGTGGTATGTTATGATGTTGACCTATTAGACCAAAAGGTGGACATGAATCAATGATTCTTTAACTTAGATTCATTATAAGATCAACCCAAATGTGGAAGAAGATCCACATTGAGAAGATGGTTGAATCAACATTGATATAATGTCAGTTATGGTTGAAACCTAAAGTTAATTCAACAAGTCACCGAGCTCTTTCAATTTTGTTTCAATTGCAACCTTCAATGTTGATTCAATGTCTGCCTGACATTCAATCAATGTTTAAATCATTCTGTGCCATCTGGGTAGCCTCTTTAAACTCAATTGAGCACAGAAACACTGAAGAGGAACCAGAACAGACTGTGAATCCAGGAACCAGAGGTTCAGTGAATGTGGTGTTGAAGGTGTGGAGGTGGATCAGTGAGTCAGAGGAGACTCTGTAGAAGGACAGAATGCCAGCAGGACAGTCCACATACACTGCTACTCTGTTAGAGACAGAGGAGGACGAGAGACGAGTTTCTATGTTATTGTGCCTGACAGAGAAACCAGAATCAGAGCAGCTCAGACTCCAGGAATGATCATTCCATCCAAACCAACAGTCTGTACTGTTTCCTTTCCTCCTGATTCTTCTGTAACTCACTGATATATCAACTCTTCCTCTCCACTCGACCTCCCAGTAACAGCGACCAGTCAGACCAGTTCTACACAGCAGCTGAGGAAAACATCAAATCTGTCTGGATGATCAGGATATGACTGAAGCTCCTCCACACATGTCACCTTCCTGTTGTCTTCAGTTAGTTTCAGTTTTCTGTTCACTGTGTTTGTGTCGATGGTGAGTTGACAGGAATCTGATGGAGAGAACAAACACAATCCAGCTGCAGTTATTGATCATTTATTGACCTTTGACCCCTGAATGAGTGATGTGACAGTTTGAAGATGGTTGAATGTGAGCTGCTTTGTTGTCATGAATCAGATGAAAAACACACTTACACTTCCTCAGACCTGGTGTCAAGAACCGGACTCCAGCAGGCTCCACCCTGAAAGGAGGAGGGGGGTCAGACCATCAGTCTCTTTCAGCAGCAAACATGGACATTACATGTCTCTCAGACACACATTGTCCTCCACTGAGACAGGAATTGGTGCCAAGATTGGCTCAGATGTTATTCTCAGAGAATAACATATTCTGTTAGAATAACATATTCTACAAGAATATGTTATTCTCAGAGACTTTGGACCCAGCGTTCTGATTAGCATAAATGCTAAAGAAAGCTGCAATGTACTCTATGAATGTGGAGATTCACAAGCATGTTGACTAACATGGACTTATGCCATTCTTTATGTCGTAATTTGTGTATAAGCTGAAATTAGCCAAAATGCTAATGTTAGCCTAAATGCTGTCACTAGCATGTGGGTATCACATGCATGATGTCCTTATTTGACTTGTATACTAAACATGGCTAATAAGCAAGAAAGACAGAAAAAAGGTGTTTTTTTTAGGAAAAGGCTAATGCTAATTAGCTAACTTACCTGAGAGAAAAGATAGTAAAGGCTGATAGTATTAGCACCGCCTGTGGCGTGCACTGACCTTGGGGCAATAATCCTATGAGTAACTGTGGTTCAGCCGTCATTTTCGTTCTTAACTTCCAGCTCAGCACTGCTCTGTAGTACCAGAGTTCTGCCATTAATGTGGTTCTGACATTCTGCTCAGCCTTCTTCTTTAGTCAGTAACAGTGCCGCCATGTTGTAGATCTGACTTCTGGTCAGCCCTCTGTTTTAACTGAGTGTTTGCCATAGTTAAAACTACAGAGATGATGTCATTGAAGTCCTAATCAGCAGCTTTGCCCCAGCCTGTGTTCCGTTGCTATGGTAATTAATCCTCTGCCAACTGCCATCTATGAGCCTGATTGATCTCTCTTTGATCCAGATCAAAGGAATTCTACTGAATTTTAGTGAAAAAGCAGTCCGAACAACACCTTCCCAATCGGGAACCGTGATGTATCGGAAAACCGTTTGAAGCGTTTGAGAAGGCTATCTTTCCTCTCCGATATTACCGCGATTCATATCTCTACCTCACTCCCAGTAATAACAACGATGAGAGAAAGATGGTGTGCGCTGAGCTCTGAAACTTTGCAGAAAATTCTCAAAATGAATAGCTGAGAGCCTGAGTAAACCTGGAAATTGTTCTTGCTCTGAAGCACCTTGACAGAAAACCATAAACCCTAGAGAAATTTCGTGGATGTCGTAAATGGACATCTTTGATCATAGACTAAGAACCGTAGAGAAAACATCAACATAGCGTTAGTACGCAAATCTACAGAAAGTCAAATGGAGTGGCAATGAGTAAACATGATAGGAAGGGACTGAATGCGAATTGACGTTTTCAGCACCAGGTGAAAGATTTCTAAAGTTTAAATCAGATGCAGTTTCCAGCATTACAATGCCTAAATTACTAGAAATATTTTGAATTATATAAAGTCATAAGAGAAAGTGTTATCCATTAATTTATAAATGCCATGGTTGTAAACTAGATATTTAATTATGAAACTAACTATTTAGCTTCATACTAAATGTTTCCCAGCAGACTGACTAAAGACATTTCTCCCTCTTCCTCCTCTATCAGACCTTTTTGCTCCTGCAGCAGGTTCCTCCATACCTGAGAGCTTCCAGTCTCCAGTCTGGATCCTTCAGTCCAGCCGACAGCAGCTTCACTCCTGAGTCTCCTGGATGATTGTAGCTCAGGTCCAACTCTTTCAGATGGGAGGGGTTGGAGGTCAGAGCTGAGGCCAGAGAAGCACAGCCTTCCTCTGAGACCAAACAGCCTGATAAGCTGCAGACACACAATTCATGATGTGCTCTCATTTTCTCATCATGTTCAAAAAGCAATTCATAATGTTTTCTTAATTTCACATGATTTCTTTTAAACACATAAATTATTTTTGTTTTTTTTAATGTGAATTTTATTTTGTATGCCTGCTATTATGGAAATCATTTTAAAGATGCAGCTCGACGAAAACGTCTCATAATTTGATGAGAAAATGAGAAACATTGAGGTAGAGCCCAAGGTCTGAACTGGTCATTTTCATGAGAGAAAAAAGCAAATAAATTTTGCTTAACCTGTCAAGGTGAATACTATTTCACTATATATGAAATAGTGTGACGGAGGAGCCGTCACGATCTGACAGCTAATTACGTGTCCACATTTTCATACTCACAACCATTCATTTTGTTGCAGTCTACACATACCCCATTCATCGTGGGTGCACACACGGTGTCCCGGCCAACTTGTTTTTTTGTTTTTTGCAGTTCCAAACATTTTCACAAACATTTTCCCTTAAGGTTGGTTCCGGGCTGTGACTCGCCTGGAGAGAGTTGCACGTCATGGCGAAGTACGGCGTGTTTATTAAATTGAGTATTATTTATTTTGATCACATGTTTAGTTAGTTATTTATCTTTTCTCCTTTATATTATTCATTATTACTTTGTTTACTTTAAGAGGTTACTTGAGTGAGAAGTAATTGTTTAGTTGTTTTTGCTCATGTATTCTTTCTGTGGGAGGAGCCTGTGGCTTTAAGCGGGCTTTGACCGCATTTGGGAGTCGGTGGCTAGACTCGCGAAAGTCACATCAGAAGTGAAGGACTCAAACCTGAAGGTACTGCTGCGGTTTGTTGAAGGTGCTTTAGATGTTCTCTATGCATGTTTTGTATTATTGACTGGTTCACCTGAAAAGAAAACCTGAAGAAAACCTGAATAAAATGCACAAAAGTGATGTCCGGCTTTGGCTGTCATTAATTTGACCGAGTCATAATAAGAACCCCGTCACATATGGTGTCAGGAGTGGGATTATGTCGAGCCGGAGAAGAGGAACTCGTCTGGTGAAGCAAAGATCTGGTCTTCGATCACAATCAAAGATGGAAGAACAGTTGGCTGATAAGCGTGGGAGAGCATGCCAACGATGGATGGATCAGATGAGGAAGGTGAATCAAAGCCTGTCCCCAGTGGATCAAGTGGGTCTGGCGGTGAGTTTCTCACTTTGATGAAGGACTTTATGGCAGGTCAGCAAAAGCGAGAAAGGGCTGCTGAAGGAACTGCGAAATCTTAGGATGTCCTGCAGCAACCACAGCAAGTACCACGTCCTCACCTTCAGTCAGGAGTTGGTGCAGAGCAAAGTGACGATGATGATGGTGGTGATGATGATGATGACAACGGTGATCAAAGCCAGCAACGTCAGTCAGTAAGTTACACCTGATCCAAAGATTCCCCCTTATCAATTAGGTGAAGACCTTGAAAATTATCTGCTGCGGTTTGAGCGCATTGCCAAGACTTGGAGGTGGCCAGAGAGTGAATGGGTGTGTCGTCTCATTCCACTGCTTTCTGGGAAGGCGCTGGAGGCCTATGCTGCCATGGATGAGGAACGTGCTCACTGCTACAAGGACTTGAAGACTGCTTTGTTGACAAAGTTTGACATCTCACCAGAAACTTACAGACTGAAGTTCAGGGCGACAAGTATACCGGCTGGGAAACGCCGACTGAAACCTACCACCGCCTTAGAGGTCTCTACCGACGATGGATCCGTCCGGACCAGCATTCCAAGGAGGACATCGGGGAGCTCATCATCCAGGAACAACTGCTGAGCGTTCTGCCCTCTGATGTAAGGACCTGGGTGAAGGAACATGAACCTAAGGATGGTCTGACTGCTGCAAAGTTGGCTCTTCAGTACATGAATGCACGGCGAGGAGGAGCAGTACGTTTCTCCAACCCTGTACCACGACCTGTTCAACCAGCTGGACATCAACGGTATGCCAGAGAGCCAAGCCAGGAGGTTAAAGGTACCACCAGTTCTCTGAATCCACCATCTAATGGTAAGACATTGATTTGCTATTATTGCCAGCAGCCGGGCCACAAGGCTTCGGTGTGCCCAATAAAGAAGACCAAGTTTACTGGTTCCTGCTATGCTCCTAGAACTGAAAATCAGGCTGGAGTCAAAAACTTTGAAACTAGAACTCATAAAACTGTGACTGTGAATGGACAGCAGGTGACTGCATTAATGGAAGTGGTAGTTCCACATCACTTATCAAAGAGAGTCTTGTACCTGTTGGATGTGTGAACTATGAAAAGAAAACTGAGATTTTGTGTGTGCATGGAGATTGTCATGTTTATCCAAAAGCAGAAGTGACTGTCATTATTGATGATCAACCATATTTGCTAACTGTTGGTGTGGTGAAAAACCTACCTTTTGATGTCATTTTGGGGACAGATTTACCTGTGATGTTTCATCTTTTGGGAGAGGTACAAACTGAGGGGGACAAAGTTAGCAATGTTTCCTGTCCTGTGATTACTCGTTCTCAGGCCAAAGAACAAGTTGAATCCTTACCTGATTTTGATGATAGTTTGTTTGAGGTTCCAAAATTGTCTAGAAAATCCAGAAAGCAAAAAAATTTGAGAAAAAGTTAATGCTGGGTGGAAATGTGTCACAAGATTTAACAGTGGATGACAAGTGGAAAGTACCTGAAAATATTGCTACTTTACAGAAACAGGATGTGTCTTTACAACCTTTATTTGACAGAGTGGAGGAAAAAACTAATGCTAAGTGGAGAGGAAGAGAAACGTTTGTGCTAGAAGAGGGCGTGTTTGTATGCTTGTAATGAAAAACAAGGGTTGGTAGTTCCAACTAGCTGTAGGGAACTTGTCATGCATTTGGCACACACCATTCCATGGGCAGGTCACTTGGCGTCAAAAACATTTCTGCTCGTCAGCTCACGTTTTACTGGCCATCAATGTATAATGACATTAATGCCTTGTGTGCTTCTTGTCCCACATGTCAGAAGACTCGATCCATGCTCGGAAATCAGATCGGGCGCTCCTCCAGCCACTACCTGTCATCTCTACTCCTTTTCGTGGGCGTGGTCATCAGTACATCCTGGTGGTATGCGACTATGCCACCAGATTTCAGAGGCTTTTCCACTGCATACCACTACTGCTCCAGCAAAAGTTCGAGTTCTGATCCAGCTGTTTTCAAGAGTTGGAATCCCAGATCAGATTTTGACAGATCAGGAACTAATTTCACCTCTAATCTTCTAAAACTCTTTCACAAACAGCTTGGGATCTCAGCCATCAGGACGACGCCTTACCATCTGCAAACTGATGGGCTGGTTGAAAGGTTCAACTAGATGCTGAAGAGGATGCTGCAGAAGTTTGTAAATGACACTGGCAGAGACTGGGATCGCTGGTTACCATTCCTTCTCTTTGCCTATCGTGAGGTGCCGCAGGCATCAACCGGGTTCTCCCCATTTGAACTCCTGTATGGGTGGGATGTTCAGGGACCTCTAGACCTGCTGAGGAAAAGCTGGGATGCATCAGAAACCTCATCTAGTGCCAAAGGTGTGGTCCAGTACGTGCTGCAGATGAGAGGTCGGCTTGCTGAGTACCAGGAAGAAGCTGAGAAGAACCTGCTGCAGGCCCAGCACAAGCAAAAGAGGTGGTATGACCAGCAGGCACGTCATAATAAGAACCCCGTCACAAATAGTAATAACACTAATTTCATTCTGTGGGTAATAAAATCAAGATTTGTCACATTTAAAATATATCAGAATAGAAACATCCTTTATTTCTCCACAGCAGGAAGTTCAGGTTTACCAGCAGCAAGTTTAAGGGAAATGGAAGAATCAGATATTTAATAAAAGGTAAAAACAAAAAAACAATAGGAGACTGTAGAGTAAGGACACATTTACAATGCAGGAATAATAATGCTGCACATTTAATAGAAACAGCATCATAAGTTTGAAAGAAATGTGCAGCTGAGTAGGGCAATTTTTAAACATGTATAAGATTTCTATATTTGTATGTTGAAACATCAATACAATATTAAAAATAAACTTTAAAAAACTGCACTTAACAGGCAGGATGTTTATAATTATTGAGTTTTTTGGGAGAAGTTCTGGTTAGAAAGTCTAACAACTGCTGAGAGGAGGGATCTGTAATAATGCTCATTTGTGCACCAAGATGCAGCAATCTGTCAAGTATCCAGAGTTTCAAGGGGAGTCACGTGACCGCGGCGAGGATGCAGCAGTTTGTCATCACGGCTCTGCAGTTTTTCCCTTAAATACATTGTTTTTACCATATATTTTCACTTTAGGTCGACGTCGGTGTAATAGTAAACGATGGCTAAATCCTCTAAGCAACATTCTGCTAAACAAACTCAAGAACAACTTAATATTCGTTCTGTGGACAACGAAGAATTGGCTAGGCTAGTTAAGCTAGCCGTAGCAGATGCTATCAAGGAAGCCATTCCAGCACTGGTGGAGGAAGTAGTCGCTCAACTCTCGACCAAAACACAAGCTATTGTGGCAGAACAAGTCGCTGAGCTTCGGACTGAGATGTTGACCACCCGAGCGGACACTTCAGCGTGTATGGAAACCACCCAAAGCCGCATGACTCAGCTAGATAATCGCCTCTCAACATTGGTGGATAAGCTAACTACACACTGCGCTACGCTGGAGGATAAGGTGGCGGATTTGGAGGATAGGACGTGCAGAGACAATTTGAGGATAGTTGGGATCCCCGAAAATCCTGAAACAGCCAGCCCTCTCACCTATCTCCTCGATGCCATTCCGAAATGGTTCCCAGAGCTGGGTTCAGTGGAAATCATGCGTGCAAACCGAGTGGGTCCAGCGAAGGAAGATGCCAACCACAAGCCCATTCCACGTCCCCTTCTCCTGAAGCTGCTGAGATTCACCGACAGAGATAAGATCCTGGCTGCCGCTCGGAAAACTATGGTTAAACTGGACGGCTCTCCGGTCCGGTTTGCTCCGGATTACAGCACACGCACCTTCAGACGCAGACTGGCTTTTTCTAATGCGATCGGTGCCTTGCAGAAAATGGGTTTCCATACTTTCTTGCTTTATCCAGCCAAACTGAAAGTGATGCGAGGCGGAACCACTCACATCTTCGACACCCCACAGATGGCTGAGGAGTTCGCTAATTCCATGAAGGAATGAGTTCCGTCTCATTTGAGGTAATGGACAGATTCTCCGTTGTTGCGCTGCAAGTCTCGTTGCCATGGCATCTCAACCGTTGCCATGCTAAATGCGCCGAACTGATGTTTCTTTACCCGTAACCGCGTTATATATTTTATTTTTCACGTTAGCTGACAGAGGGTATTGCCTTGTTTTGTTGATTATAAAATTTGCATGTCCTGTCTGGCTTATTACTAGATTTAAACTAAAATTAGACCTAAATAACTTGATTAATAACTACATAAAGTGGTAAACTCTTGATTTAATTGAGGAAGGGAGCTTTGTGGGGCTAGGGGAAATTACTCTAGGATCACGGGTCCAATGTTTCGGGTATTCTATGCTCCTTAAGAGCTGTTTATGTTAAATGTTATATTATGGATGTTCTCCTCTCAACGTTTTTGGAGAGCTTTGGGGCCATGGCGACAGGGTTTTATGGGTGGGTATGGATCTCTGGTATGGTTGTCACTATCTATATGTTACATATTTGAAGCGTTGCACTATTTCCCATTGCCTTCACTGTATATTCTAAACTATAATATGTTTTCTGTTACATGACGAAGTTCCATATTATAAGCTGGAATGTTAATGGACTAAATGGGCAAATCAAGCCTGCAGCCTGTTTGGACTTTCTTCGTAGGCACTCAGTGGATATAGCTTTCATACAGGAATCACACTTAAGATCTGTAGACACCCAGCGCTTTGCAAATAAATTTTACTACACAGCTGCATCTGCCTCATTGAGCTCTAAAAATAGAGGGTCATTGATTGTGCTAAGGCGTAATCTTTCCTTGAACATACTTGGGAAATACGGAAGTGAGGATGGCAGGGTTTCATACATCAAAATCTTTATATGAACCAGGTTTCTTTTCTAAATTGATCTCAGTTCTGACACAAATACATGACTATTCATTTATCATTGGTGCGGATATGAATGCCTGTGTCAATTTAGCACTGGACAAATCGACGTGTCTTTCTACCTCCACACAAATGCGATCATCGAAAGAGTTGCAGGATTTCCTTTCAGCTTTCAGTCTGGTGGACTTGTATCGTGTAGTTAATCCTACCTGCAAACAGTATACCTTTTACTCTGCCAGACATAAGTCTTTCTCCAGGTTAGATTACCTATTAGCATCTACAAATTCATTCTCTGCAATTCATAATGTAGCAATTCTACCCTGTTCGCTATCGGATCACAGCATTGTATCAGCTCACCTTACGTTTAGAAACACCCCTCCCAAAGCTTCACGTTGGCGATTCAATATATCACTTCTTAGAAATGAAGAGTTCTGCAATTTCTTTCGTAGCACTCTGAAAACCTTTATAGAAATCAATGCTGGTTCGGTGGAGGACCCGAGATTTCTGTGGGATGCGATTAAAGGATCAATTAGAAACACAACAATTACCTTCTCATCTCATCTTAAGAAAAATCGTCTCCAGAAAATAGGCAAACTAGAGGAAACGCTTAACAGATAAACAGAATATGAACTATGGAAAATATCTGTGACTAGACAAAGTTAAACTCTTAGAAAGAAAAACGGGCCGAATTTCTAATTCATAAAACCAGAAGGAATTATTATTTTAATGGCTCTAGGCCGAGCCATTTACTAGCCTTAAGACTGAAGCAAAATGAGAAATACTCCAACATTATGGCCATTCAATCGCCTACCCTGACTGAGCCCTGCGAAATTAACTCTGAATTCAAAACTTATTACTCTTCCCTTTACTCCTCTGAAGTAGTTTTGAATGCTGAAAAATGCAAGCAGTTTTTAAGGATCTCCAGCTCCCCACTCTTGCTGATCAAGATTCAAAAAAACTTAGTGCCTCCATTACATTACAAGAGTTGAAAAAGCCCTTGCCTCTATGAAGAAAGGTAAATCCCCAGGTTGGGACGGGGTCCCACCAGAGTTATATCTTGCCTTCTGGGATACATCGGTCCACCATTGTTGGAGATGATTAATGAGACAGTTGACAAAGGTTCATTTAATTCAAGTATCAATACCGCAATAATCACATTGCTCCTCAAACCTAATAAAGACCCAGCACAATGCAGTAACTACAGACCCTTGTCCCTCTTAAACGGGGATGTCAAACTCTATGCGAAAGTACTTGCAATGCGACTTGAAAGCTATTTACCTAGACTGATACATAATGATCAAACCGGATTTATAAAAGGCAGATTGGCATCTGACAATTTACGGCGCTTGCTACATATTATTCATGCAGCAAAGACAACTGATTCCCCATGCTCGGTCTTGTCTCTTGACGCCGAAAAAGCGTTTGACAGACTGGAGTGGCCTTATCTTTGGGCCACCTTGGATAATTTTAAACTAGGTCCACAATTTATCCAAATGGTAAAGGTTCTGTATGCTAACCCATCTGCGATGGTGTATACAGGTAATACCTGTTCCTCTCTATTTCCTATACTAAGGGGCACTCGCCAGGGCTGCCCCTCTCCCCATTACTTTTTGCCTTCTCCCTTGAACCGCTGGCCCAGAAAACAACACCCTCAGTTCTGCCCATCTCAGTAAATGATACCGAGCATCGCATATCTTTGTATGCGGATGATATTTTACTCTATATTAGTGACGCAGGGTCCTCTTTAACACATTTACTATCCATCTTTGATCTGTTCAGCTCACTATCTGGTTATAAAATTAACTGGAGCAAGTCGTCATTGTTGCATCTAAATTCTGTCGCATCAACCCCTCCCTTGCCATCTGACATCCCAGTGGTGAGCCATTTTAAATATCTCTCCCTCTATATTTCAGATAACTTCACACAACTTCCAGAGTGTATTTAACCTTATTGAGAAAGATCTACAACACTGGTCCAAACTCCCAAATTCTCTTCAAGCCCGCGTGTCGGTAATTAAAATGGATGTTCTCCCGCGCTTAACTTTACTCCTCAATGATTCCTCTTGCACCGCCAAAGGGTTACTGGGACAAGCTACATGTAACCTGTACAAGATAATTGACCCGTATTTTATTTTGGCGGGTCAAACTGATGCCACACTATAAGTTCCGGGTAAGAGGTGAACTCTGATCCCCTCCACTGCTGTTGCTGCTGTCACTGTGGCTAGCTGCGTGAGCTTGGCGTCTTCCCAACACACGGAAGAAATACGGCTGGATCAAGCCAAATTAACACGACGAGAGCTTAAATTGGGCTTTTACTGGCAATCACTCTACGGTGAGTCGTTCATTTTACGTACTTTGGTTTTTTTATATATGATAGAAATGTGGTGGTGACACGCCACTCAAGCTATGCATTTATTACTCAAAATGGTCTTATTAACTAAAAGATTATTCTCTTTGTGTTAGTTTTGTGGCCGAATAAAAGATATACCCTCAAAGTATTGAGTAAGCCCTTTGATTTTTGTAAATTCGTCCTTTTAGGATAATTTTATTTACTTTTCCTTGATTTTGGTGATGGCCGATGGAAGTCTGGAACTGGTAAATTCCAGTGGAGTTGCGCAACAAAACTAAAGAAAAAACAACAATTAATTGTTTATTGAAGGCAATTAAGTTTAATTGAATGTGATGTCAATTAAACTTAGATATTACTTGAAAGTGCACTTTAACTTTGATCTGTAATCGTAATGCAATCTTTAATTTGGAATTAATTCATATGGTCCCTGAGAAATGCTTGATGGGTTATAGCTATTTGATCTTTCATGTATGTTTAATTATTTTTGATAACAGTTTAACCCTGTTCAAATATGAAGGTTAATTTTTGTTTTATTTATGACCTTGTTTAGGTCAGGTTTTTCCACACCCTGTTTCCACCCAGGATGGCGAGCTACCAGATCACCACAGCTTTGTGGTAGGACTAAGTTGCACCAATTGTTATCCTGGACATATTGCCTGGATCCTGGATTCAAAACTCTGGACATATTGCCTGGATCCTGGATTCAAAACTGTGGAGTATTAATTGATGGACAATAATCACTGTAGACTCCAGAACGGACTTAAAGAAAAGGGAAAAAAACTCTTGGGTGTAATCGGTGTTTGTTCATTCTTTTTCCTGCTATTGTTTTGTGTCTTCCTGTTGTGTTTATTGCTTGTGTTTATTGGAAATTATTATCATTATAATATATCTAACTAAATATACATACATATACAACTTTAAATACAATACTTTAACTTTACTTTCTGTCTGATGGTGTTTTATTCACACACATGAGCTCCTCAGCCGAACCTTTCTGATTGCCAATAACAATACTGGCCATAGTCAGGCGCCTAGCCTTAGTAAGCGTTACACGTGGCGAGCTAGCCAGGAGCTTGTGGGTGTGAATATTTTGTGGGTTAGTTATTTACATCTGTGAACATTAATTTTAGTCTTGGGGAAGGAAATTTTGAGTAAAATATTTAAAGTAACCAACTTTTCACAAGAAACCCCCAACCCCCAAAAAAGATGGATTTTGTTGCGCAATCTGGTAGAAATATATCACAGTCAGTGATGATCATTGGTGCTACTAATTGGTGCCAAGGCCGATGAAGAAATACTCGATTGCTTGAGCAGCTATGGTAAACTTAATCGCACTTTGTATGTAACTGATCCCTCAAGCACTTTTTTAAAACCTGATCGTTGAGTTTGCGGATTTAACTGCTTTTCCGCGTTGCAACCGCTTCTACCTTATACTTACTCCTCTCAAACGAATACTGACCTTGTGTTCCGTGTTATTGCTTTGGCACTCGAGTACGCAGCCACAGAGGACAGCAGCAGCAGCCATCAGCCCAACTACATTGCTGAACTTAAGAAAATCGCTGATCAAAGCGGCCATCATTTGAAGATGTCCTGAAGGCAGTAATGAGCCAGATAGGCCAACATTTGCATGCAACAAAAGTAGATGAAAATTTTGGAGGTGATGACGATGATGATTATGACAATGATGATGATGAGGAGGATGGGTAAAGGTAAAGAGGAAGAGGAAGTGGATAAATTCACTGCTGCACAGCCAGTGCAAACAGGGCCACTATCAGGGTCATTATCCTCCTCCCCCACTCATTCTTCCACAGACCGGGGAGCACGACCCCGTCGCAGGCAAATTGGACCAGCTCTAAGGCTGTCACTGTCCACCAATGACCTCAATCCACCTCAGATACAACGGGTTGTTGTTGAGCATGTGGTCGAAATACTGATTTGACTGGTCCAACCTCACTTCGTCTTCGTATTTTTCTGGAAGGTTTCCCTAAGCCGAGTAATGAAGCTGATTTTGAATCCTGGCGTTCCCAGATTGAGTCTCTGCTTGCTGACCCCAGGCTTTCAGCACTTTACATCACCAGGCAAATCACAGAGAGCCTGTCGTCACCTGCAGCTGATTTGGTGAAAGGTTTGAGCCCCAATACATTACCAACATTTTTGCTAAATATACTGGATTCTGCTTTTGGAACAGTGCAGGATGGTGAAGAATTGTATGCCCAATACTTAAACATTCTGCAGAATCCAGGAGAACGACCGTCCACTTACCTTCAAAGGCTTCTGCTCACTCTAACTCTGTTGTGAAGCAAGGAGGAATCTCACCTGCCGACATTAATAAACATCTGCTGAAGCAATTTTGTCGTGGGTGTTGGGACAACACTGTCATAACTAAGTTACAGCTGGAACAAAGAAAGATAACCCACCATCTTTCTGAGTTGTTGTTGCTACTGAGGACAGAAGAAGACAGACAACATGCTAAAGAGTCACTTGTGAAAAAGCACATTGGATCGTCAAAACAGAAAGTTCACATCCAGTCCCAAAGTGCCTGTCCTTGTGGACACTCTACATCCAATGAAGAGCTGAAAGAAATGAAAAACAACTTCAGAAGTTACAGCAGCAAATGTCTCAACTTCTGTCCAGGAAGAGTCCAGCTGAATGCAACTCCAAGACAAGACAGAACAAATCCTGCTCTTCTTCACCTCAGTTAAATACCAAGCCCAAGCCTTGGTACTGTTTTAGTTGTGGAGAAGACGACCATCTTCCTCTTCCTGCACAGATAGAGCAAACCCCAGTCTTGTTGAGCAGAAAAAGAAGCTGTTGCGGCAGAAGGCAGCAAGCATGTGATGCCAAGAATTCAGAATCATTAAACTAGAAACAGTTTCTGTGGTGGGACACACAGAAGCTGTGTATTTGAACAGTCCCAAAGAACGCAAGATAAGAGCACTGCCACGAGGTCTTGTCGGCACAAAGAGCACAGGTCAAGTTCAAATAAAAGGAGATCAGTTCCACTTGCCTTCTTTGATTCCGGCTCGCAGGTTACTACTATCCCCTACTCCTTCTACAATACTTACCTCAGGGATCATGAGATCAAACCAATAAACAACTTGTTGGAAATAGAAGGAGCAAATGGACAAACAGTGCCTTATCTGGGATATGTAGAGATCAACATGACCTTCCCGCCTGAATTATTTGGGTTACCTGTTGAGGTCGACACACTTGCTCTTGTTGTGCCTGATGTTAAACCATCTCAACATTTGATTCTTATTGGCACTAATACCTTAGATGTTGCTTATAGCAAACATTTTGATACCCATCCCGATCAGTCATTTCAACCTTCTATATCTGGTTATATAGCAGTGTACAAGATTCTCCAACACCGCTATGCCCAGAGGTTGGATGACTATACTGTGACTGTAACCTTGCAGTCTAATCAGCCCCAAATCATTACTGCTGGCCAAACCACAGTTGTAGAAAGGTGTTTAGTTGCAAGATTGTGGCAAGATGAAAATCAAGTGCTCCTTGAACACCCAAGTTCCTATGCCCTTCCTGGTGGGCTCATGGTAAAAACTTGCCTCATTGACTTGCCTCAACACCGGCCTTGTCATCTGCCAGTTGTTGTAAGCAACGAGTCTGACCATGAGATTCATATTCCAGCGCGAGCAGTCATGCAGAAATCAACACTGTTCAGAGTGTGATTTCACAAACAAAAGTCCGGAATTCACCTTGTTCTGCGTGTTCTTTCCCACGATCTCAACTTAGTCTACAGATTCGCTACAACCATCTCAACCGAAATACAACTTTGGAGACTCACCTCTGTCTCCAGAATGGAAGCAACGAATCATTCAAAAACTCAACAGTATTCCTGAGGTGTTTGCGAAGCATGACTTGGACTTTGGCCGGACAGACAAAGTTAAACATCAAATCAAGTTGTCTGATCCCACTCCTTTCAAACAAAGGCCAAGACCAATCCACCCTCAGGATGTTGACGCTGTAAGGAAGCATTTACAAGAACTTTCTGATTCAGGAGTCATACGTGAGTCCGATTCACCATTTGCTTCTCCAATTGTGGTTGTACGCAAGAAGAACGGGAGTGTGCGCCTCTGTATTGACTACAGGAAGCTAAATCTTCAAACGATAAAGGACGCCTATGCTCTACCTAAGCTTGAAGACACATTTTCTGCTCTTGCTGGATCAAAGTGGTTCACTGTGTTGGATCTCAAGTCAGGGTATTACCAGATTGAGATGGAGGAAAAGGATAAATCTTAAACTGCCTTTGTCTGTCCATTTGGGTTTGGGAATTCAACCGCATGCCACAAGGGGTCACTAATGCCCCAAGCACCTTCCAAAGGTTGATGGAAAGATGCATGGAGAATTAAATCTAAAAGAAGTTTTGGTCTTCATTGATGATTTGATCATTTTTGCACCTACCTTGGAGGAACATGAAGAACGCCTGATGAAAGTTCTCAACAAACTTAAGGATTTTGGGTTGAAGTTGTCAGTGGAGAAATGTGTGTTTTCCAAGCATCTGTAAAATATCTCGGGCATGTAGTGTCCCAGAGTGGTGTAGAGACAGATCGAATAAGATCAAAACACTTACCTCCTGGCCAGTACCCAAGAACTTGAAAGAGTTGAGGTCTTTCCTCGGTTTCTCTGGATACTACCGCCGTTTCGTCCAAGGATATTCAGCCATAGTTAAGCCACTGCACGACCTGACTGCCGGTTATCCGCCATCCCAGAAAAAATTGAGACCAACTGTAAAACCAGAGTGTTATTTGAACCCCAAAGCACCATTTGGAGGACGGTGGACACCAGTGTGCCAGCGGGCTTTTGAAACCATCATTGAGCAACTAACTTCTGCTCCTGTACTGGCATTTGCTGATCCACAGAAGCCCTATACACTCCACACCGATGCCAGTTCCACCGGTCTTGGTGCGGTGTTGTATCAGGAGCAGGACGGAAAAAACAGAGTCGTGGCATATGCCAGCAGAGGTCTCTCGCGGAGTGAGTCCAGGTATCCTGCTCATAAATTGGAGTTTCTCGCTCTGAAATGGGCAGTGACAGAGAAATTTAATGATTATCTCTACTTTGCTCAATCACCGTTGTCACAGACAGCAATCCACTGACTTACTTGTTGTCCTCAGCAAAACTCGATGCTACCAGTTACAGGTGGCTTTCCGCTTTGTCTACTTTCACGTTCAAGATCAATCTATAGAGCTGGAAAACAGAACATCGATGCTGATGGATTGTCTCGACGACCTCATGGTGAGCTGTCTGATGATTCCACCTCCAGGAAGGAACATGAAAGAGTTCTGAAATTTGTCCAGCAACACCTCAATGAACCAGATTATGTCTCTATTGATCAGCGCACGATCGAAGCAGTTTGTGCTCGTCACCTGGTGTTTAGCCCAGATGCACATCATGACCATGCTTTGGTGTTGTCTATGTCTGCTCATGTCAACAGTCTACCTGACAGTTTTACCGACGATGAACAGTTCAGTTCCCCTTTACTTCCTCGATTCTCAGCAGATGACATTGCAGCCAAGCAGCGTGACGACCCTGTTATCCGCCATGTCATAGCTCAGCTGGAACGAGGGGAGTCACCATCACCATCAGTGAGGGAAGAACTTCCTGAACTGTCCCTCCTACTCCGAGAAGTAAATAAAATGGAGCTCCAAAACAACCTTCTCATTAGGAGGAGACAAGTGGGAAGTGAACCAAGATACCAACTCGTATTACCTGGGGAGTATCGAGCTGTTGTGTTGCACCAACTGCATGACCAAATGGGCCATATGGGAATTGAAAGAACTCTCGACTTAGTCCGTTCCCGTTTCTACTGGCCCAGAATGTTCATGGATGTCGTCAATAAAGTCAGAACCTGTGAAAGGTGTGTGAGACGCAAATCATTGCCTGAGCGAGCTGCACCTTTGGTCAACATCAAAACCACTCATCCTTTAGAGTTGGTATGTATGGATTTCCTCTCTGTAGAACCGGATCGCAGAGTCAAAGACATACTCGTCATAACAGTCCACTTCACAAAGTATGCCATTGCTGTACCTACCCCAAACCAATAAGCTAGGAGTGTTGCCAAGTGTTTGTGGGACAATTTCCTTGTGCATTATGGCATTCCAGAAAAGTTGCTCAGTGATCAGGGCTCAGATTTTGAATCCCGAACCATTCGAGAGCTCTGCAAAATGGCCAATATCCACAAAATAAGAACCACTCCATACCATCCAAGAGGAAATTCCGTTGAACGTTTTAATCGAACTCTGCTGGACATGCTGGGAACATTAACTGAAAAGGAAAAACTCATTGGAGAGACTTTGTAAAACCACTAGTACATGCTTACAACTGTACAAAAAATGATGTTACTGGGTACTCACCATATGAGCTGATGTTTGGACGCCAACCTCGCCTACCAGTGGACTTAGCCTTTGGACTGCCATTAAGTACGGATGGATTTACCTCCCACACACAATATGTGCAGAAGTTAAAGTCCCACCTGGAGGAAAGTTACAAACTGGCCAGTAGAAACTCAGCTAAGGTGATGCAACGTAACAAGACCCGATTTGACCGGAAAGTTACTGCATCAGAACTGGACGTTGGAGACAGGGTTTTGGTGAGGAACGTACTGATAAGAGGCAAACACAAGCTTGCAGATAAGTGGGAGTCGTCTGTGTATGTTGTTGTGAAGAAAGCCGGCACTCTTCCTGTGTACACAGTCAGACCAGAAGATCAGAACAAACCACTAAGAACCCTGCCTCGAGCCCTTTTTATTGCCATGTGGGTACTTACCGTTCCTGAGAAAGAAATACCTACCAGAGATAAAAAGACATCTCCTGTGTCTCCTCCAGTACCTGCTGATGATGAAGAGAATCAATCAGAGGATGAACTAATCGATCCACCTCTGCACATGCCATCGTCTTTTGAACCTGTTAAATTTACAATTGACATTGACCTACCTTCTGCCGAACAGTCTGTTCCTGTACCACAACTTCCAGTATCCGTTGCTGAAGAAGATGATGATGCTGAGGAAGAGGAATCTAAACCTGTGGTAGGGAACCCACAACTGTTAAAGAGGAACAACTAACAATGGACAGTGAGGAACCTGAAATTGACTCTGAACAACTTAATCCTGCAGAGGTCTCCAGAGTTGTCGGAAGTCTCTTTCCAGATCCTGAGGATCCAGAGTCTGACAATGCAGGACTTGATACGCAAGAGCCTGACATGCCGGACATTTCCAGCTATGCTGAAGAACCTCAGTCACCATTGGAAACAGTATCATTAGAAACTGAAGACCAACCCCTGAGACGTTCTAGCCGCCCAAGAAATCCACCCGATCGGCTACAGTATGCTAAACTTGGCAAACCATTATTGAAGAGCATCCAGACTTTGCTTCATGGTTTGAATTCTGCGTTCTCCTTCAACCTCCAAGAAGACGAAGAAGAACAATTGATTGACCCGAACTACAGCCAGCCACCTATTTGCTGCCAGCCTGGTGCATGTACGAGGACGTACATGGAATCAGGAGGGGAGAGTGTAACCTGTACAAGATAATTGACCCGTATTTTATTTTGGCGGGTCAAACTGATGCCACACTATAAGTTCCGGGTAAGAGGTGAACTCGGATCCCCTCCACTGCTGTTGCTGCTGTCACTGTGGCTAGCTGCGTGAGCTTGGCGTCTTCCCAACACACGGAAGAAATACGGCTGGATCAAGCCAAATTAACACGACCGAGAGCTTAAATTGGGCGTTTACTGGCAATCACTCTACGGTGAGTCGTTCATTTTACGTACTTTGGTTTTTTTATATATGATAGAAATGCGGTGGTGACACGCCCACTCAAGCTATGCATTTATGACTCAAAAATGGTCTTATTAACTAAAAGATTATTCTCTTTGTGTTAGTTTTGTGGCCGAATAAAAGATATACCCTCAAAGTATTAAGTAAGCCCTTTGATTTTTGTAAATTCGTCCTTTTAGGATAGTTTTATTTACTTTTCCTTGATTTTGGTGATGGCCGATGGAAGTCTGGAACTGGTAAATTCCAGTGGAGTTGCGCAACAAAACTAAAGAAAAAAACAATTAATTGTTGTTTTTTGAAGGCAATTAAGTTTAATTGAATGTGATGTCAATTAAACTTAGATATTACTTGAAAGTGCACTTTAACTTTGATCTGTAATTGTAATGCAATCTTTAATTTGGAATTGATTCATATGGTCCCTGAGAAATGCTTGATGGGATATAGCTATTTGATCTTTCATGTATGTTTAATTATTTTTGATAACAGTTTAACCCTGTTCAAATATGAAGGTTAATTTTTGTTTTATTTATGACCTTGTTTAGGTCAGGTTTTTTTTCCACACCCTGTTTCCACCCAGGATGGTGAGCTACCAGATCACCACAGCTTTGTGGTAGGACTAAGTTGCACCAATTGTTATCCTGGACATATTGCCTGGATCCTGGATTCAAAACTGTGGAGTATTAATTGATGGACAATAATCACTCTAGACTCCAGAACGGACTTAAAGAAAAGGGAAAAAAAACTCTTGGGTGTAATCGGGGTTTGTTTATTCTTTTTTCCTGCTATTGTTTTGTGTCTTCCCTGTTGTGTTTATTGCTTATGTTTATTGGAAATTATTATCATTATAATATATCTAACTAAATATACATAGATATACAACTTTAAATACAATACTTTAACTTTACTTTCTGTCTGATGGTGTTTTATTCACACACATGAGCTCCTCAGCCGAACCTTTCTGATTGCCAATAACAATACTGGCCATAGTCAGGCGCCTAGCCTTAGTAAGCGTTACATACACTCTCTCATATCTAAATTCATTTGGAATGGGAAGAAATTGTCTGAAATTCTGAACACTCCAACGAGGGAAAACACTTTGGGGCTTAGGTCTACCAAATTTCAAGATTTATTTTGGTCCTTTGTGCTCCGACCGTTGCTTGTATGGGTGAATCCTGAGATCTCTGTTTCCTGGAAACCAATTGAAGAAAATATATCCAAACCATATAGACTGGAGGACTTAGTGTATTCTAATATATCTCCTAAAGAAGCTAAATCACAATTGGGACCCATAATTTATTTTCTTCTTCGAACATGTCATGTAGTACTGAATCACACAAACACCAACCTGAAATGGCATAAACACTCTCCTATATTTAATAACTTTTCTATCCTCATTGGCAACAAGCCATTCTCCTTCCCTAAGTGGAGAGACAGAGGAGTCAATGTCCTCAAAGACCTTATGAACAATGATGGCCTGCGTTCTTTTAGTGACTTACAGACTGCGTATAATTTACCAGGTTCTACATTCTTCTTTTACTTACAACTCAGATCAGCCATGAAAGCATACGGTGTGCCATGGGGTGTGCCTCTCCCAACCCACCCTTTACAAGAACTTCTTGATTCGCAGGGTCAGGCATGTGGCATAGTCTCTAAGTTATATAAATTTATCTCGGATCCTCATGCTAGGCTTCCTGTAGAAAATGTATGGGGGAGAGACCTTTCAGCTATGGGTGATGTAGAAATCTGCTGGGATACAGTATGGGAGAATCTCCACAACACCTCCAAAACCCTGAGCGTCGGCTTTAAATGTATCCATAGGACGTACTTAACACCCAGGAAACGTCATGCTATGAAAATTATCACATCTCCTATTTGTGACCTATGTACACTTAAGACTTCAGGCTGTTTTATACACATGTATTGGGATTGTCCCGGTGTGGCTGCTTTCTGGAGACAAATCTTGACCACATTGAGTGACTTGCTGGAAACTAGTATTCGACCAGCACCATCTTTGTTCCTACTCAATGATGACTCCACTTTAGAACTTTCCTCTCAACAAAGGCGCATACTGTGGGCAGGCCTCACGGCAGCTAAGAGGATGTTGGCACTACGATGGCAATCACCACACTTATTGCCATGGCAACAATGGGCTAACTCCTTCTTAGATGTCGTAATGATGGAGAGATCAGTAGCCAGGATGCATACGGCCAGTCGAAAAACGATGAGAGCATGGGATGCAGCTTATTCTTTGGTTAAAGAAAGAGTGCAACATAACTCTATGTAAACCTCTTAATGTGTAACTGTAAATGATGATTTCATCCTCTCAACTGTCCACTTTTAGAAATGCTATTACTTTTAGATCTTCAGTAACGGGGTAGCGGGTCGCCATGGAGGAGAGGGTGGGAGGTGAGTTATACAAATTTTCTCTATCTGTATGTCTTATTGCACTTACTGTAATTGTGCTGTTTTGTACATGTTTTGTGAATGTCAAACAACTAAAATAAAAATAATTGATCGAATAAAGTATCCAGAGTTTCACTATCAATGGAAGCCTGACCACTGCCTTTCTAAATATCTCTCTTCTTGGTTCTCTCAGCCTGGACTAAATGAAAACCAGCAAAGTTTATGGTAGAGGCTTGTTAGCCACTTGTTAGTGATAGGATGCCACTTGTTGAACATCCTATCACAGTTCCAGCTGGAATTCACTGAGTTCCTGAGATCAACCCATTCTTTCACAAATGTTTGTAAAAACTGTCTGCATGCCTAGTGCTTACTTTCATCCATCTGTGACCATAGAAGTTATTGAAACACCTGATTCAGATCATTTGGATGGGAGGTCAAATACTTTTGGCAGTATAATGTATCTCTGTTAGCAGCTAATGGGCAGGAATCTGGTTTCTCCAGGATTGAGAACATTTTACCTGAGAGTTTCCAGCTTTGCAGTTTGGACTCTCCAGTCCAGCAGAGAGAAGCTTCACTCCTGAATCCTGCAGGTTGTTGTTACTCAGGTCCAGTTCTCTGAGACTGGAGGACTGGGAGCTGAGAACTGAGGACAGAGCTTCACAGCTTCTCTCTGAGAGGTTACAGCCACTCAGTCTGAGGAGACAGGGAGAAAAATATATTAAACTGTTCATTGAGATATATGATTATCTTTCCAGTTACAGCCACTCAGTCATACTGGTTATCGTTCAAAATATTGAAGAAATCTGCAACTAAATCCGCTTTTGAAATCACATTTATATAATCTGTGATGGGGTTAATGCACAGGAATCTGGTTTCACCAGGATTGAGAACATTTACCTGAGAGTCTCCAGGTTGCAGTTTGGACTCTCCAGTCCAGCAGAGAAGCTTCACTCCTGAATCCTGCAGGTTGTTGTTACTCAGGTCCAGTTCTCTGAGACTGGAGGACTGGGAGCTGAGAACTGAGGACAGAGCTTCACAGCTTCTCTCTGAGAGGTTACAGACACTCAGTCTGAGGAGACAGAGAGAAACATCTGTTATTAAACGTTCATCAAAATGAATGTTTTACTTCCAGTTAGGCCTGTCACGATAAACGATAAATCAATTAATCGGACAATTAATCGGATGATTAAAAAAAGCTATGGAGTAAGTTTAAGTTATCGTCATTATCATTTCTCCTTGCATTTTCCATGACACTGGATGAAAGCTCTTTCCTGCTCTCCACTGACCCTCTCTTCCTCATTTCTTTACCGTAATGCCCAGATCACACTACAGTATCTCAGAACTGTCGGCTGATTGTCGGCCCATGTTTAAAACCTGAGAGACCAACACTAGTCCAACAATGGGCACAAAATAATGGCGACAAGTCATTTTAAAACCAGGCATTAATCGATGTTTTACTACAATCTACCTGCAGTGCATGTGGCTGGTGTCAGTAAAGTCCTGACTGATTGAATATCATTAGAACCTATTTAACGATGAACAGCTGAAAAGTTACCGGGTTTGGTAGCAATTTGGCTCCAGCTCCTCTCCTGGTCATTTCTGTGGATATTCTTTGCACCAAATGTTGAATAAACATTAATGTTGTTTTCACATATCATCTCAGATATCCGTTCAGCTGGTTGGGAACCGCCTCCTCATTTCCCCTCAGAAAGCACGAAGATTAATCTGAGCTTTCTAATTGGCTGCCTGTCACATTCAGCCGGGTGCGTTCTGATTGGCTACCTGTCCCATTCAGCAGGCTGCGTTCTGATTGGCTTCCTGTCACATTCAGCAGGCTGCGTTCTGCTCCCTGTGGGAAACCCTGTAGATCATTTGTAACACACAACCCCTACAGGACGATTGGCGAAATCGCAAAGTTTAACTTTGTAAGATTGTTAAACCAGTTTTGTGAACTGGGCTTAAAGGAGGAGTGAACTACTGCATAGGTAGTCGATGTGCCCATCTTCTCTATTTAAATCTAATGATTATTGGAGGGCAATATAGTATACAGACTTCATAATCTGCACTCTTTGATTTATGTAGTTTTTATTTCCACTTTGGTTTTATGTTGTTAGTTTTATTCAAGTGCATTTTTGTCAACATAGACTGAGTTTATTTTATTTTTGTTTTTGGTTCTTTGTTTACCTGTTCCAGCATTAAATGTCCTTTTGAAAATAGCGTGGATCTATTTTTGGACGGATAAGCTGCATTATTATGTCATTTCCATTAAATCAGTGTAAAAAGGTCTTCAGACAATATTATCGTTTATCGCAATAATTTTTGAGACAATTAATCGCTCAGCAAAATTTGTTATCGTGACAGGCCTACTTCCAGTCAACAATGTTCTTCTTGGACAGGTTTAAGGACTGTTTTATTTTATATGTCTTTCTGTTGCCTTTTGTTGTGAACTGGTTCAGTCTATATTTGGGCCTCCAGCCATGAAGGACTGAACTAAAGGCAACAAGGAGGCTGGCAAGAGAAATATTAAATTCCTCTATGAACTAAATGAATCCATGTCAGTTTTAACAGAAAGAGTCCAATGAAGCCTGAGAATCAAGGCTGGGCTGAAGATCAGCATCAGGCTTAGTTTGAGGATCAGCATCAGAGCTGGTTTGAGGGAAAACACCAGCTTGAATCAAAGCAGCGAGAATCTCAGATTTCATCTTTCCATTTTTGTAACTGTTTCTATACAGAGATCAAAAACTGAGCAGCAATCGACAAAAGCTGTTCCTTTGTACAACAATCTAATTGCTCAATAATAGGATTGTCCAAAAACTCCGATTCTCAACATCAAACCAAACATGAGCACAAGCTAAAAGTTGAGCAAAGGGAAATTTACTTTAGCTTTTAATGAAATCACCCTTACACTAAAGGTGTCACTAAACACAGAGCAGACAGACTTTCAGAAGAACCAAAAGCAAAACTGCAGTCATAAATATCACATCATTGAATGGTCCTCCAAATATGTTTTAAACATTTCTTTGGAATAGGATGGGAACCCAATACGTTACGATCCTTATGTCATCACACAGAACTCACTAAATACAAAGTCCAGACCAGATTATGTTTTTAACAGAGAGGTTTTATTAAACCCAAGTCTGGACACAAAGTTGTTCTGGCAGTCTTGGCTAAATAAAAGAGAAAGAGAACGAAGAGACCAGGCAGCAGCTGGTCGTCAGATTCAGCGGCTCTGGAAGCTCACACTGATTCTAATACAATTTTTGTCAGATAATTTATTTTATTTCTTCTGCTATATTTAAATACAAATTCAAAGATAGTTTATTGATCCCAAAGGAAAATAAATCTTGTTGTAACTCATTAATTCAAATTCTTCAAAGGATAATTGTAGATAGTGATGCTGTTAGCTTTAAAGATCTCTTGTGGTTTGTATAACAGTGGATTTGAAGAAGCCTTTGACTAAATATTATATACATTTTAGATCAGTTCCTCTACTTGTTTCCCTGAATGTAGATGATCAATTCTAGATCTCTTCTTGTTCATTCTTTCCTGTTCTTCCTGAAATATTTCCAATTATTCTATAATATACATTTGCTCTCAGCCATACCTCTTCAAAACCAATAATTGAAGAGGTATGATAAGTTATTGTAATTTATCTGAAGAGTTTAACTTTTGTCCATCAGCCAATCAGCTATTTGTATTTTCTCAGTAGATCAATCAGTGGAAGTCCCGCCCAGCCCATGATGCTCCTGGTTTGTGAAGACAAAGAGACAAACTAAAAGAGGAAACAGTTTAAACAGATTTTCTTTCTCCATCCTCTTGGTTCCACATGGAGCTATATTTGGCCCCCTGCTGCTCTGACTACCATGTCATTGTGGTTCCAGTAGATGGGCTGGTTTCCTAGGTTCATTCAGCATCGTGTGAAAGATTCTTATAGTTTAAATGGGCTGCTGTTTGAAAAGTTACAAAAACAAAATTACCAGAGATAATTTGAGTTATTGAGTCAGCCATTAATTTATAAATACCATGGTTGCAAACTAAATATTTATTATCAAACTAAATGTTTATCTTCAAACTAAATGTTTCCCAGCAGACTGACTAAAGACATTTCTCCCTCTTCCTCCTCTATCAGACCTTCTCTGCTCCTGCAGCAGGTTCCTCCATACCTGAGAGCTTCCAGTCTCCAGTCTGGATCCTTCAGTCCAGCCGACAGCAGCTTCACTCCTGAGTCTCCTGGATGATTGTAGCTCAGGTCCAACTCTTTCAGATGGGAGGGGTTGGAGGTCAGCCTTCCTCTGAGACCAAACAGCCTGATAAGCTGCAGACACACAATTCATCACATGATGAGAAAATGAGGACATTGAGGTCGAGCCCAAGGTCTGAACTGGACATTTTCATGAGAGGAAAAAAATAAAATAATTTGTGCTTAACTTGTCCATAAGTTAAAATTGTTGTAACACTCCAATCTCGTAAAAAAAAAATTCATATTCATATTTGTCACATGTAGAACACATCAGAATAGATCCGTTCTACATCCTTCTACAACGAACATCCTTCATTGTTTCACAGCAGGGAGTTCAGGTTTACCAGCAGCAAGTTTAAAGTAAATGGAAGAATTGGATATTCAAGATAAAGTGAAAACCAAAAATAATATGAGACTATAGAATAATGACACATTTACAACAGAGAAGTAATAATGCTGTAGATTTAATAAAAACAGCATAATCAGTTTAAAAAAAAAGTGCAGCTGAGCAGAACAATTTATAATCATATATAAGATGTATATATATATATATACATATATATGTTTGAACAGCAGTAGAATATTCAAAAGTAACTTAAAAAGACGGTATGAAACAGTCAAGATGTATATAATTATTGAATTTGTTGGGAGCAGTTCTGGTTAGAGCAGTTAACAACTGCTGGAAGGAAGGATCTGCAATAATGCTCATTTGTGCACCTAGGATGCAGCGATCTGTCAAGTATCCAGAGTTACACTATCAATGGAAGCCTGACCACTGCCTTTTCAAATATCTCTCTTCTTGGTTCTCTCAGTCTGGAATAAATAAAAATCAGCAACATTTATGAGTAGAGGCTTGTTATCCACAAGCCACTTGTTGAACATCCTATCAGAGTTCCAGTCTGGAATTCACTGAGTTCCTGAGATCAACCCATTCTTTCACAAATGTTTGTAAAAACTGTCTGCATGCCTAGTGCTTACTTTCATCCATCTGTGACCATAGAAGTTATTGGAACACCTGATACAGATCATTTGGATGGGAGGTCAAATACTTTTGGCAGTATAATGTATCTCTGTTAGACAGTGACAGAAATCTGGTTTCACCAGGATTGAAAACATTTTACCTGAGAGTCTCCAGGTTGCATTTTGGACTCTCCAGTCCAGCAGAGAGAAGCTTCACTCCTGAATCCTGCAGGTTGTTGTTACTCAGGTCCAGTTCTCTGAGACTGGAGGACTGGGAGCTGAGAACTGAGGACAGAGCTTCACAGCTTCTCTCTGAGAGGTTACAGCCACTCAGTCTGAGGAAACAGGGAGAAACATAAGTTATTAAAAAATTCTACAAAAATGAAATTTTTTCTCAATCAACAATGTTTTTCTTGGGGAGAGAAGGAACTATTTTATTTTACGCATATTTATGTTTATTTTATAGTTAGGCCTCCAGCCTTAAAGGACCAGACTACAAGCAACAAAGAGGCTAAAGACAATTTTAAATTAATCAATGAGCTAAATTAATTTAAATTTTAACATAAAGAGGAGGAGTTTTTCTGCTTGAATATTCAACATTATGTTTAGCTGCTGAAGCAAGTGTATTTCTCTTAGCATGTTCCCACGATTGGGACACTTTGAAGAGACAAATCACCAGTATATAACCTGAAACATGAATAAATATTTATCTGATCGTTATCAGATTTCTACATATCAATATTAAAAACAGTAACAATCTGTGTCCTTACAGAGCTTTATTGGCGGCTTTAATTACTGGCAGCAGCCTCAGAAGGCCCTCCTCTGAAGCAGAGTATTTCTTCAGGTCAAACACATCCAAATCTTTTCCTGATGACACTAAGATGAAACACAAAGCTGACCACTGAGCAGGAGACAGTTTATCTGTGGAGAGACTTCCTGAACTCAGAGACTGTTGGATCTCCTCCACTAGAGAACGATCATTCAGTTCATTCAAACAGTGGAACAGATTGATGCTTTTCTCTGTAGACACATTCTCACTGATCCTGTCCTTGATGTACTGAACTGCTTCCTGAGCGGTCTGTGACCTACTTCCTGTCTGTGTCAGCAGACCTTGTAGGAGTCTCTGATTGGTCTGCAGTGAACGTCCCAGGAGGAAGCGGAGGAACAAGTCCAGGTGTCCATTTGGACTCTGTAAGGCCTGGTCAACAGCTCTCTGATGCAGTTCATTTATACTTGTTTTGTTAAAAAATGTTGAGAAAAATGATGGTGGATTTTCTTTCATCAGGTTGACTCTAGAGTTGATGAAGGTCAGATGAACATGAAGAGCAGCCAGAAACTCCTGAACACTCAGATGGATGAAGCAGAACACCTTGTCCCGGTACAGCCCTCTCTCCTCTTTAAAGATCTGTGTGAACACTCCTGAGTACACTGAGGCTGCTCTGATATCGATCCCACAACATTTCAAGTCTGATGAATAGAAGATCAGGTTTCCTTTCTGCAGCTGATCAAAAGCCAGTTTTCCCAGAGACTTGATCATCTTCCTGCTCTTTGACTCCAGTGTGGATCTGTTTCAGCTCCTCCATCATACTTGACCTTCTTCACTTTGGTCTGAACCACCAGGAAGTGGATGTACATCTCAGTCAGGGTTCTGGGCAGCTCTCCTCCCTCTCTGGTCTTCAACACATCCTCCAGAACTGTAGCAGTGATCCAGCAGAAGACTGGGATGTGGCACATGATGTGGAGGCTTCGTGATGTCTTCATGTGGGAGATGATCCTGTTGGCCTGCTCCTCATCTCTGAATCTCTTCCTGAAGTATTCCTCCTTCTGTGGGTCATTGAACCCTCTGACCTCTGTCACCATGCCAACACAATGAGCAGGGATCTGATTGGCTGCTGCAGGTCGTGTGGTTATCCAGAGGAGAGCAGAGGGAAGCAGTTTCCCCCTGATGAGGTTTGTCAGCAGAACATCCACTGAGGTGGACTCTGTAGCATCAGTCAGGATCTCCTTGTTGTGGAAGTCCAGAGGAAGTCGACTCTCATCCAGACCATCAAAGATGAACAGAACCTGGAAGAATTCAAAGCTGAGATTTCTTTGGTTTCAGTAAAGAAGTGATGAATAAGTTCCACCAAGCTGAACTTTTCCTCTTTCAGCACATTCAGCTCTCTGAAAGTGAATGGAAATATGAACTGGATGTTTCGTGGGCTTTGTATTCAGCCCAGTCCAGAGTGAACTTCTGTGTTAAGACTGTTTTCCCAATGCCAGCCACTCCCTGTGTCATCACTGTTCTGATTGGTTGATCTCTTCCAGGTGGGCTTTAAAGATTCTCGTCTGATGTTGTTTCTGGTCTTGGGTTTCTGGACACTTTTCAATCTGTCTGACCTCATGTTCTTTATTGACCTCTCCAGTCCCTCCCTCTGTGATGTAGAGCTCTGTGTAGATCTGGTTCAGAAGGGTTGGACTTCCTGCTTTAGCAATTCCCTCAAACACAGACTGGAACTTCTTCTTCAGACCAGATTTAAGTTGATGTTGACAAACTGCAGCAAGATGTTCTAAATTAACACAAAAAGTTACAATCAGCAACTAAATAAAATCATCTTCTGAAGATTATTTGAATAAATGTGATTCCATCTCTTCAGACATCAGTAAATATCTGATTTATCCATCAGTCAAATTTTGTAGAAATCCTCTTACTGCTCTGCAGACGGTCAGCCAGCTCCTCCTGCTTCATCTTCCTCAGGAAGTTCAGGTGTGATCTTCTTCAGCTCGTTCTTCACAAAAGTGACAATGTTTTCCTCCAGCAGCTGGAACAGAATAATAGATGAAGGAAACATCAGACTGAAATCATGGAGCCAAACACCAGATGGATGTTGGACAGACTGACAGTCCTCTGGTCTACAAAGTGCAGCATGGAGATGACTGTGAACAGAACCCAGTGGAAAATTAGTTGTTGTTCATGTACAGACCATAAATATGGAGTCCAGCTGTGTTTGATGCTGCTGGGCAGATGGGCCACTGGGAACCTCTGAGCTCTGCTGGTCCACTCTGTGGAGGAACCAGGAACAATTAGGAAGTCAAGAAATATTCATCCAGCAGTATTCACAGAGGAAATCACCAAGAGTTTCAATTAAAATCCTTAAAGCAGAAAACAGCATCACATGAACATAACACCACGAAGTTAGAAAGAGGAAGATGTACTACAAATACAAAGGAGTTAGAAAGAGGAAGATGAACTACAAGGACAAAGACCAGTAACACCAGCATCAGCACCAACTTTTTAAAAGTTGGTGTTGATCTTGGACTTCAAACAGTCCAAACTGTCAGCAGATCTGATGCTGGTGGAGACAGTTCCAGAGCTTGGGGACAGTGAAAGGGAAGGCTCTGTCCACACAGGTTTCAGGACATGTGGGACATCCATCAGTTCTGATGACTAGATCTGAGGTGATGTGGACATGGAGGAGGTCTGAGATATGTGGGTGTGGTCCATGTGTGATCCTCTCCTGGATGTTATAGAGAGGATTTAAAATGGATCCTGTAGATCCCTGGAAGCCAGTGAGCTCACATTATATCTGTCCACACAGAGACAATCAGAAGGTAAAGGTCCATGAAGTGATATCTAGATGTGAACCAGTGAACCAGATGATATAAGTATTATTACACTGTGCTCCAAAGTATTATGCAAATTGGATTTAAGTGTCATAAAGATAAATGTTTTTGTTATGGTATTGGAGACGCACCTGTTGCGGAGTGAACGCTGGCGCGACTTGCTGCCGCTGCTCGCCGCAAATCAACGATTATTGGCAAAAATTGTATGTGTACATGGTCTCGCTTCCACTTTCCTGCTCTCATCGACCACCTGAGTCTTACCTGTCGCTGTTCATCTGTCCAAGCTGCCGACTCTTCTCCTACAATGCCAATTAGCAGGATATACACCTGGGCTGTGCTTCTCTGGACTCTCCTGGCACTCCTTCAACAACCTGTTACGGGTCTGATCCAGTTCTCTGCTGCTTCGCTCCTCCGGCTGGGGTTTCATCCATCTGCACTCTCCCCTGCTTCGCTATTCATCTCGGATGCAACTCTCCTACCACGCCGGAAATACATCCACCGCGGACTTCGCGGAACATCCAAGAGGACACGTCGAAACCCATAAAATCCATCTGGTCTACTTCTCGTCGTCACCGGCGTGCCTCCAACCGGGTTGTTGACCGCAGCGTGCCAGCTTACCCGGCCTGGTCAGCTAACGCTCCTGCAATGTCTGATAACTCCTCTGTAAACTTCGGTCTGCTTAACATCCGCTCACTTACGGGCAAGGGACATCTCATTCAGGATCTCCTCACTGACCGTAAGTTTGATTTTCTATGCCTGACTGAGACTTGGCAACAACCGAATGATTTCTCTCAGCTCAATGATTCTACTCCACCGGGGTTTGTTTACATCTGTCAACCCCGTGGCACCGGCCGGGAGGAGGTCTCGCTATAATTCACCGCGAGAAATGGAAAGTCTGCGTTGTCTGCTCCCACCTTCTCCTCTTTTGAATCAATTGTGTGTCAGCTCTATGGACCTACCCCACCATCATTGCAACCATCTACCGCCTGAAAACTAACAGTGACTTTCTGGATGACTTCGCTGCTCTTCTCACTCACCTGTCAATTCTCTCACCAAACATTATAGTATTGGGAGGTTTTAATATTCACATGGACGATGGAAATAGCCCACTGACTAAAGACTTCTCATCCTGCCTCCAGAGTTTTGGTCTTCAGCAGTTTATCAATGTTCCCACTCATTCTAAGGGTCATGTCCTGGATCTAGTCTGTGTTCTGGTGTTTCCCCCTCGATTTACAGCAGATGAACTGCCATAACTGACCATTTTCTCCTCTCATTCAATATCTGTCTCCCTCTCTCCATCACCAAGCTTCCTCGTCTCATCTCTTTCCGTAACATTAAGGATATTGATTTAAATTCTCTCTCCTCCGCCGTCAATTCTCTCATGGACAATCTATACTCAACTCTAGACTCAACCATCCTTGATGACTTGGTCTCATACTACAATACTGGTCTTCACTCAATACTCAACTCTCTTGCTCCGCTAAAAACCAGATCTGTTTCTTTTGTTCGCTCTGCGCCTGGTTTACTACAGAACTTCGGCTCATGAAGGCTAAAGGACGGCAACTTGAAAGGCTCCACCGGAAAACTGGACTGGTTGTACATAAAGACATTTACAAAACTCACATATTGCATTACAAGGACTGTATCAATCAAGCCAAATCCTCCTACTACACTTGTTTAATTGGTTCAAATGAAGGCTCCACCAAGTCAATATTCTCCCTCTACAAGAACATCACCAAAGCCCCGGACTCCCTACCTTTACATCTGTGTTCAACTGAATTTTGTAACTCCCTCATGTCATTTTTTGACAGTAAAATTGTTAAGATCCATCAGTATCTCAGCTCACAACCGACCCCTTGTCCTACTCGTGAACTTTCTCCTCCAGCCCACTCCTTCTCTTCCTTCGAACTCCGGACAACTTCAGAAACCATAAGCTTCATCAACAAGTCCAAGTTGTCCACCTGTTTGCTTGACCCTCTTCCAACAGTTCTGGTTAAAGCCTGTGCCCCATCTATACTCCCTCTCATTTCTGCCATTATTCACTCCTCTCTCTCCACCGGAACAGTTCCTGCATCATTTAAAACTGCTGCCATAACCCCTATCCTGAAAAAACCTGGCGCTGATTACCGTAATCACAATAATTTCCGTCCTATCTCCAACTTGCCTTTCATCTCCAAGATTCTTGAAAAGACAGTTGCATCTCAACTCCATACTTACTTATCCAACAATAACCTGTATGAACTGTTTCAGTCTGGTTTTCGTCCCCTCCATAGTACAGAAACAGCTCTTATAAAAATCACCAATGACCTCCTCTTGGCAGCTGACTCCGGCTTGCTGTCCATCCTCATCCTCCTCGACCCGAGTGCAGCGTTTGACACCATCTGCCATGCCACCCTACTCAATAGACTTTCCTCTATTGGTATCACTCAGACTCCTCTAAACTGGTTTAAATCATATCTCTCCGGCCGCACTCAGTTCATCCGGATCAAACCTTCACTTCCGAGCCTTCATCTGTCACATCAGGAGTTCCCCAGGGCTCTGTCCTGGGACCCCTCCTCTTCATTATTTATCTTCTTCCCTCGGCACTATTTTCCACAAGCACAATATCGATTTCCACTGTTATGCGGATGACACCGAGCTCTATGTTTCCAGTAAGCCCGCCTCCAACCTCTCACCATCCTCGTTTACCGACTGCTTGACTGAAATAAAATCCTGGTTCACCTCAAATTTTCTTAAACTTAACAGTGACAAAACAGAGGTTCTTCTCATTGGTACAAAATTCACCTTGGCTAAAACCAAAAATTTCAGTATTGACATTGACAACCGTTCCATTTCTCCCTCCCTCAGGTAAAGAGTCTGGGTGTCATCCTCGACAGCACTCTTTCATTCCAGTCTCATATCAACAATATCATCCGTTCGGCTTATTTTCACCTACGCAACATCAGCCGCCTCCGCCCCTCCCTTACTCCCCATTCCACTGCCATCCTTGTTCACTGTCTGGTTACATCGCGCCTGGACTATTGCAAATTCCTTCTGTTCGGTCTCACCCACAAATCTCTTCATAAGCTCCAACTGGTCCAGAACTCAGCTGCCCGTATTATCACCAAACCCCATCCATTCATCACATCACTCCAGTCCTGCAAAAACTCCACTGGCTGCCAACCAAGTTCCGCATAGATTACAAAATTCTCCTGTTCACTTTCAAGGCCTTTTACAATCTCTCCCTCCATATTGCTCAAATCTTTTTTATATTGTCATTCCCTCTTGCTCCCTCAGATCATCCTCCTCCATCCTTTTGACTGTCCCTCCGCCCGTCTCTCCACCATGGGAGCAGAGCCTTCAGTCGCTCTGCTCCCCGACTCTGGAACTCGTTACCACCTCACATTAGAAACATAAAGTCAATCTCACAATACAAATCAGAACTCAAAACACACCTTTTTAGATCTGCTTTTTCCACCTGACACAATTGGTTTTGCCTGATTTTATATTGATTTTATACATTTTTTTTTTCTTCCTTTCTTTTTCTTTTCTTTTCTTTTCATCTCTTAGTTTCTGTTACTGCTGATTTTATTCTTTGTACGGTGTCCTTGAGTGCCAGAAAGGCGCCTTTGAAATAAAATGTATTATTATTAAATTCATAGATGGTAATGTGTCTCAGGGCTCTTTGAATCACTGTGATTAATTTCAGTCGCTCTTAAGGGACATATAACTGGGTTCATGTTTTGGTGTGAGTCTCTGATGGAACCCTAACCCAGAACTTGAGTTCTGTTGGTTGGCCATGTGATTTGGTACCGTCACATGGCCACAATAACAGATATAAACAAGTTACAGCAGTTAGAAACAGCTCACCTCTCTGATGGTGGAGATCCAGGAGATTTAAAGTCAATGAAGTCACCCTTTGACATGTCGCTCTTAAAGGACACACAGCTGGGTTCTGGTTCTGGTTTGAGTCTCTGATGGATCCTGACAGAAACATGATGATTAAAACTGTTCAGTCTGGATGAAGCAGCAAAGAGGAGCAGCAGCAGCTTCATCACCACGTCTGTTTTGGCCTGATATAGTGAACGCTGTGTGAAAAGGGCTGTGGACAGTTAGAGATGGTGACCTCACCTCTGACCTTTGCTCTGGCTCTCATCTTCCCCACACAGAGTGGTTTTAGAGGGAGGGACTCCCTCCTCTCTGTCCTCACACTGATCCATGCTGCTGAATCAGCTCACACACACTTTCTACCTTCACCTGCAGAGGAAACACACATCATTCATCTGCACATCAACTCTGATCATCCTTTACATCATTAGTGCTGGAAAAAGATCAGCTGCTCCTCCTCTGATTGGCTCTTCTTCTCTGTTCATATCAGTGTCAGGTGAATGCAGTCAGACAGCAGAGAGGCAGAGGAAGCTGCCACCAGCTGCTGCACTTCTACTATCAGTCCACTAGGTGGAGACATGGAGCAACATTTACATTCACTGATTCAACCTGAACAACAGGAAGTATTTTAGTTTAATTATTTATCTCTAATATCTGACTGAATCAAAGACATTTTAAGAATATTATTTCAATTTGAAACAAAGCAGCAAGAACACTGTTCTGTTCGATGTTAATGGTTGAGACTGGATTCCGATTCCTGGAAATAACATCATAAAGCAGTTTATTTAGAGAAGAAAATAATGAAAAATAATCTGTTTATAATGATTTTTGAATTCCACTTTAACAATAACTTAATAATTAGATTAGCTTTCAAACAGCAGGGACATCACACAATTGAGCTTAATTTAGATGTCAATATTTTCTCCAAACATCAGAGAACAGAAACTAGTGGAAAGTTCCTGCAAACAAACTTCAAGTAGAAAAAAGCAAACTTACAGTTTGTTCAACGATCCAAGAGACGAAGAAGAATATCTGAACAGACTGAGACTCAACAAGACCGTAGTAGAACAAAACTTGTACTGCACCTGTATGAGACACAACAGATCTGAACTTTTACCTGACTTGAACAAATCAGAGTTCAAAGTCAAGATGTTGTAAATGTTTTATAACTGATTATATGACAGCTCACCTGGTTTGTAGTTTCTTATTTCAGACCAACAGAACCAGGAAAACAAATGTTTGCAATGAAATCAGAGGCAGGTTGATAAAATTTTCATGAGGAAGGAGAGAAATTCTGATAAAAATGTTTCATGATTGAGTCATAAGGAGAAATGAACCCAGAGAAAAGACCAGCTGGTTGATTCCTGTAACTGGTCGACTATAAATACAAACGGAAAATAAACATGAATATCAAACAATCTAAAATGTAGTCTTTAACTTCAACAGTCTGCTGCTGAAACTACACATTGTTGTACGTAAATGATTACAATTGCTCCTATTTGATCATTATCTTAGTGTGGTGAGCAGAGTGAGGACCGTCTCTGAACCAGGATCAGCTGAGGAGGTTCTGCTGATCCAGGTTGAAACTCTGATTTCATTTCAATCATCAACCTGAATTTAAAGTCAGATCCAGCAGCAGAGAGGTGGCAGCTTGTTCCAGACTCATTATTTACACATGCAGCTGTTTTCCAGCTGTTCTCCACAGCTGGATGGATGTTTGGGAGGAGAGAACCTGAACATTCAACCTCCAGGTTTTACAGCTGGATTCTGGCCTCAGCAGCTGGAACAATGACACACATTAAACCAGTGACTCCTGGATCTGATCAGGTCTGCAGGTTCCACTGACTGGGATTTATTCAGAAAATGTCTCAGAGCTGAGAAGAGCTGAGCTTCTTTAGACTGAATGCTGGGAAATCTTCACTCCTCCCATTCAGTGATGTTCAGGTTCTAAAAGTTGGTCTGCATTCATCCATTCATCATCCCAGTTTTCCTGCCATGCAGATTAATCTCCACTAATCTGACTGCTTGGAGACCAAATGTCACAAACTGGGATTAAGAGAGTTGAGATGTTGGAATCTGTCACATTTAGAGAAGAAGCTTCATGATGCTATGATTTGTTCATCTGAAAAACTTTTTTAAAATTGTTGGTGTTTATAACAAATCAAACTGATTAGACTTATTGTTTTGAAACTACAACAATTAGTTTAATTTATTAATTATGTTATTGGCAAATTAATATGAAATAAAACTGATGTATGGAGGAACAAAATGTCTCAGTCAAGATAATCACCATTCATATCATAGTTATTGCCATAAGCTAACAAAGCAAACATCTTATATTACACAAAAGTAAAAATTTTAATTTTTAGACTAAAAATATGTGGAAAATTATATATTTCTGTCCAGTTTTATTTGTTACAACATAGTTTTAGAGCAACACTAAGGAAAATATACACCTACACATAAAATTACAAAATAAGTGTGTCTGTGTGGTGTGAAAATTATTCTAAGTTACCATCTGTTGATCATGTTATATTAGATGCTTGTGAACTTCAGCAAAATAATCTGTTTGGGTTAAACACACACAAGGTTGGAAGTTGTTTTCCTGCAGCTGAAGGGAACCAGACTGTCTCTGCCATGTTTTGGATCCTTAACCTTGATATAAAATCTACATGTTGACTCTGCCTGTCAGAGCTTTTCATTCTGAACTGTTTCATTATTGACTGTCTTACAAGCTCTCTGCATTGTGCACAATATACAAATAAGCCTGATTGAGTGGTTTCATCTAACAGAGCTTGGAAATTAAATGTTTCACAACAATTTGGTGCCAACCTGGACACTTGGCTCCAGCCTCAAACCTGGATTAGGATTGAAAAGAGACGAGGGCTGCTGGTCGGCTCCACGGCTCCAGAGGTGGAATCAACGAACTCAGTCCACTGTTAAACAGTGAAACTCTCACTCAAGCAATAAATTGACTTTGCATTTTATAAATTATACAATCTAAAATAGCAAAGGATCCGATAAAACTTTCTCCCTGAGGATTGAGAATGACCAGATTAATAGAGATTACAAAGATAAACAAAAATAAATGTAAAAAATAAATAAAAGAAAAAAGTAGAAAAAGAAAAAAGAAGAAAGCAAGATGAGAAGGGAAGACAAATATTTGAAAAACTGTAAGATTTTTCACCCTTGCAAGGTGTCTGTCGAAGAAATTGGGTACTTATAGAGATTGTTTGGCTTTGAAAGCTGAAGCTGAAGAAAACCTTTATGGAGTTTTGGATGGAACCACAGGTTCTAGGATGAGTCCTAGTGAAGTCCTTATCGGAGAACAAGGCAGTTATTTACTAGAGTTTTGATTTTTAAATTCAGGGAACCAAATCTCTAAAGATCTTTATCAGCAATAAAGATTCTCTGAGAGGATTGAGAGGCAGAATGACCACAAAGCTAATTGGTTGGATTCTGTGAAGACGTTTACAGTCTAAAGAGGAAATCCCACCTATTCAGAAAAATGGGTCTGAGTGGTTCCTGGGTCTCTTCTCCTCCTCAGGGTGAATTGTTTCACTTCACTATATAATAATGAAACATTGAGAGAAAGGTATGCATGGTGTGAATGAATGGATAAAAATAGGCATTTTTTCCTGCAGGCGCTTCATTGAAGCTGAATGTTTTGAAAGGAAGAGCAAGAAAATTAGAAGCAGAGGAAGTGAACTGAGGCAAAGAAATCAGGAACAAAGAGTCAAGTTAATCTTGAGAAACACAAGGAATGTTAGAAAGGTTGAATGAAAGAGAGAGAACATAGAGAAAGACAGAAAAATGCTAAACAAATGGCAATGCTTCTATTTCTGAACATGAATCTGTTGTCCATAAATTATAGGCCTTAATATGTTTCATGTCTTTGTGTGTTTGAATAAGCAAATGATTTTATTACTGAAAATGATGAATAATAAGTGACTGAAACAATCAGATTATGGAGAACTAAAAATAAGTTGTGTATATATATTTTGCAAACAAGAAAAACAACAAAAAACCCTAATTGATTTCTATTTGCTTCTTCTGTTTCCCTCTGTCTGAGCCTCACTGCAGTGCATCTGACCTCTGACTTCAACTCCTCAACCCAGATGATGTCTGCCTCTCACCACCAGTTGATGAAAGTGATCCAGATCCAGTGGATCAAGAAGATCAGGAAGATGAAGAAAACCTTCATCACCTCCAGGCACTGAAGTGTCTGTTAATCTTAATTGTTTTTGACACTAGAGAACTGATGAGACATTTCCATTCAGGGGACAACCGTCAGGTCTCCTGTTGGACATTTGGACAGAAACTGTGTGTGACTGAGCTTTAACAACCTCCGCTGGTCTGCTGTCCAGTATCAGCAAAGAAAGAAAAGATAAACATGCTTCAAAGCTGAGAGAGGAGAAGACATCACTCTGAATTGTAGATGCTTGTTTCATCTGTGGACAACATGGACATTGACTGAGGGACGATCTGGACCAAAGATCGAACACCAGATCGATCTTTGGTCGATCTGGTGTCCCCATCTCTGTCCTCCGGCTCCCTGAGATTTCACTGTAGAGATTTCACTGTAGCGATGCCGACAGAAGGAGGGGGAGAGAAAAGAGAAAGGAGACATTTCAGATAAGTTATACACACACACGCACACAGTCGTGTTTTCATCACTTGTGGGGACTTCACGAAGACTGCTGTCTTACTGACCCCGTTCATATTTAGCAAATCTTTAGCGAAAAAAGAATGACTTGAATAGTTTTTATGCTCAATAGATGGAGAAACCTTTAATTGCTCCTGATAATTCTAAATCCTGAACAGACGGACCAACACTAATGATCTTCTAAAGTTTCACGAACCATAGATTGAGAAACTGTGAAGGGAAACTGCAATCACTTTAGTTCTGCACTGAACTAATAAAATTATGCCATTGAATTATAGCAAGTAAAACAGATAGAGAACATTGTAATAAAAAATGATTTTGAAAGAAATGTTAAAATGTAAATAAAAACTTGAATAGTTTTAGACAAAGACAGTAAATACAATGTTGAATAGGAATAAAGTCAAAGCGTCTCCTGGCTCCTAAATGTGTTGAAAAATCAGACACTCAGATGGTAGAGATTTATTTTTGCTCTCCTTTCTGAAGATCTGTGCTGTAGTTAGACATTCGTATGGCAATAAACAAAACATCTTTCAGTGTTAGAAATGACAGATTATTAATGCTGCAGTGTTTATAACATTTTGGTATACCACATAATATTTGCTGCATTGAAATTGAATAGAAGAAGATTCTTATAAAATACAGCTGCGATACACTTAAACTAAGAGGTTAAAAAGACATTTTGTTTTTCTGGGACTATTGTTACAAGAAAACCTAAAATGGGTGAAGTGCTTCAGCAGAAACATGATCAATTTGTTGCTATAATCCTAAATTATATTGAGATTTCTCATCTGACTGTGTACACATAACTTAAGACAGGATCTTGTAGATTAGAATTCAATTGAAACATTAAAATATATTGCTAAAAGGAGAAAATAGACAATCTTAAAGCTTCAGTAAATTTTATATTTACAATTTGAGAAAATATACAAAATGTGGACTGACTGGAAAATTTTGGCTGTGATTAAATTTGGACTAATTCTAAATTCTGACTATTTGTTTGTCTGTTTTATGTTTGTGTGTTTTGTGTTTGATGAATATTGTTTACTAAACTAAAATGAATTAGTGTTTGATTGAGCAGCTTAAGTTTCTCAAGGAATATTGCATGAGACGATATGAAATCTTAGTTTGTCTTCAGGACGGTAATTTTTATTTTTGATGCTTTGACAACCAAAATTATACTTTTGCTGTGTTAATTCTAACAGTGTAAGGAGGAAGTAGGACTGCCTACAGTTGACCTTTGAACTGTCTGAGACTGACACCTCCTGGCTCCTCCCACTTACTGGATTTGTTCCCGCCTTCAGTCTGCATAGCAACGCTTAACGTTATCACCCTTCCTGTTGAGCTTCACAGAGAGTTTAGGAATAAAGAAAAAACTGCGATGCTTGCTAGAATGAATGGATGTTTATATAATAATTGACCAGGAAGTTTTTATTGTTAGTATATGCATATTAAAGATTAATAAAACTTTTGAAATGGGTTATTGGTTTATTTGTAGAAATAAATTAAACACAACTGCTAAAGGCCAGGAAGGAACAACCTGAATCCCCAGGATCCACTGTGAGGGAGAACCAGAGCCTCTCTCTAACAACCATCTAGATCAAACCTCCAGATCCAAAACAACAGAGTGAGGAGTAAAACTTCACTCTACCAAGTATCAAGTACTACAACCTCTGACCCCGAAGAGGACATGGCCCAGTTCAACAGCTAGTTTAAATGTTTCTGAAAGGCTCTCCACCCTATGAACTATTGCTGGTCCACTGGCCAGTGGTCGAAGTGGAGAGTGAAGATTTATACCAACACTGTTCTGACAGGAGGCACAACAATCCTCCTGAGCAGAGAGACTGTCAGTGTTCCTGTTTCTACAACACTTTTCCTGCTTTCAGATGGAAAATCTATATTTTATTGTTGGGTTTTAAATAATTTACTCTACAGGCACTTATCTATACCTTCACTGAGCAAATTTAGGCTTTTGGTGGAATTTTCTTGAACACACATGAAATTGGGTAAATTAGTTCTTTGACTAAGATTTAGATTTTTATATCAAGTCATCAATGCATATGATATTTAGACTAGATTGTTTTAAGTGGGAAAGTAGGAAAACTGCATTCCTGTAGTATTTTTAAATGTTGATGTTGAGGGCGGAGTGTTTGGTCGGAGACATCAGAGCATGAGACGGTGACACCAGCAGCCGGTCCTCCACCTCTTGGCTCTTGTTCTGGTGAATTGCCAGGTAGCCCTCCCTCAGCCACTCCCCTCTGCTGCACCTTTCTGCAACTCATCTCTGCCTGCCAGTCATGAGGACCAGGTGGACTCAATCCCCAAGCAATCAGAGTGCAGGTACTTTAGAGGTGACTGAACTGTCAGTCTTGTTTGACAATGTGAAGCACACAGTGCTGTTGCAGTCAGTAACCCAAACTGTGCAAAAGTCTGCTGCAAACTGTGAAGGACAGCCGGTAAGCTCATAATGTTGATTAATGCTGAAACTGGATTGTTGCATGGACTCTAACTGATTATTGTATACTAGTTAATTTAATTAAAATCAAGATAGTACTCTCTCGTACTCTTGTACTCGGTATAAAGGTCATAAAATTCTCTGCTCAGGTTCTGCATGAGGGAAACATTCATGGGGATCAACGTTCAGCTTGCGGCAACAGGAACAAAGCAAAGTTGCAGTGAAGCATTCAAGCTGACAGAATAATGAGTAAACCCCAGTTAACTGGGGGAAACTAATTTGGTTAGACAAACCTGTATTTAAATTATCCAAAGTTATTGATTATTCTGATGATTAATTGGATTAAAATGGTCTCATTCTAAAGAATTTTTGGTTGACCATTTAAGGCTTTTAAAATAATTTTATACATTTAAATAAACAGATAATTAAATCATTTATTTGAATATATTTACAAAGTTTTTCCATCTTAAATGCAAAATGTTCATATTTTTTTAACTTTCTAGCTTCTTTTCTGCAGGTACAGGGTGAGTCTTTCTTCATGACTCTTTAAGGAATGAGAAGCTCAATGTTTTTATCCAACCTTGTTATTAATCAGTGAAATAAGTTGGAGGAGAGACGTTTGGTTCCTGCTGCAGCTCAGTGTTAATCTGTTTAATCTGAGAGATGAGCTCCAGTCTAACACTGCAGTGAGGATTAAAACCGGCCAGACAAGGTGAGGGACGGAGGAGAGGTCACCATCAGGAAGTTTGAACCTCTGCAACAAACTGCATTTTAATCCCAACTAGCTGCTGGTTTTACTGTGTTTTGGGATTTCCAGTTAAATCCTTTATTTCCCGGTTTGGGTTGAATCAGGTGTGGCCCACGTTGGCGCTGTGGCGGGTCGTATCCATGTTGATTTCTGCTCAGCTAAAAATAGGTTCACTTTTTGTTCTCAAATGTAAAATATTGCAGAGATGCAGCGATCAGACCTTTTCTGAAGTTCTGCAGGTTCTGAGTTTCAGGTAGAAGTTCTGAATGAAACAGAAAATATTAAGATTTTACCACTTTATGCTTCAAAGCATTGACCTCTGACCTTCATGGGAATGTTTTACTTTAAATTAGGACTTTCTGAAAGGCAGAGTTGATGAAAAATATTTTAATGCAAAATTTAAATTTGAACAGGAAAAGAACAGAATGAGCAGCAAATGAACCAAATGCAGAAGAAAAATGTTTTATTTCTCTAAAAACATGAAGAAAAACTGCAAAAAACAAAAAAAGCAGAAATAATTTATGAGTTTAGAAAAATAGGAGCCAAAGAAACAGAAAATGTTCAGTGAGAAAAACTGATCAACATTTCAATGAAATCTGATGGATGAAAAGAAAAAATAAGAGAAACAATATCTTGATATTCAGTGTGAAGCTTTAACTGGAAACAAACAGAAAAACATGGATCCTGGAATAATCCTGGAATAATCATGGAATGATCCTGGAATTATCCTGGAATAATCCCAGCTTTCATCTTTAAAGGACTGGAAGAAGAAAAAGTTTCCAAGGACTCAATCAGAATTGATTCACCAAGAAATAGATTGTAGAGACTGAACTATCTGTTCAACAGTGAGAGAGTTTCTCTGACAGGAGGAAAATATTTAGACTCTTTAGACTCAACTCAGCACAGAAACACTGAGGAAGTAGACTGGTCGACCAGAACCAGAATCCAGGAATCAGAGGTTCAGTGAATGTGGTGTTGAAGGTGTGGAGGTGGATCAGTGAGTCAGAGGAGACTCTGTAGAAGGACAGAATGCCAGCAGGACAGTCCACATACACTGCTACTCTGTGAGAGACAGAGGAGGACGAGAGACGAGTTTCTCTGTTATTGTGACAGACAGAGAAACCAGAATCAGAGCAGAACAGACTCCAGGAATGATCATTCCCTCCAAACCAACAGTCTCTATTGTCTCCTTTCCTTCTGATTCTTCTGTAACTCACTGATATCTCAACTCCTTTTCTCCACCTGACCTCCCAGTAACAGCGACCAGTCAGACCAGTTCTACACAGCAGCTGATCCCAGTAATCAAATCTGTCTGGATGATCAGGATATGACTGAAGCTCCTTCACACGTGTCACCTTCCTGTTGTCTTCAGACAGTTTCAGGTTTCTGCTCACTGTGTTTGTGTCGATGGTGAGTTGACAGGAATCTGATGGAGAGAACAAACACAATCCAGCTGCAGTTATTGATCATTTATTGACCTTTGACCCCTGAATGAGTGATGTGACAGTTTGAAGATGGTTGAATGTGAGCTGCTTTGTTGTCATGAATCAGATGAAAAACACACTTACACTTCCTCAGACCTGGTGTCAAGAACCGGACTCCAGCAGGCTCCACCCTGAAAGGAGGAGGGGGGTCAGACCATCAGTCTCTTTCAGCAGCAAACATGGACATTACATGTCTCTCAGACACACATTGTCCTCCACTGAGACAGTCCAACATTTGGATTGCAAACTGCAGTGGATGTAGGAAGGACAGTTGGTGCTGCTGCAGCACAACTCATTTCTCCAAACACAGGAAAAGCTCCAACAGAGAGGAGAAAGGAAATCCCTCAGTAACAACCTGAAGAAACTCACTGAAGCCTAAAAGGACATCAGGAAACTAAGGAAACATTTCTGGAAGCTCAACCTGATTTAATAATCACCATTAAAATACAATCAATCTAAACTCTGATCAACACCTGGATAACTGTTCCATCCACACTCCCACACACAGATGAAGGAATGAATCACTAAACTGCCCTGCTGCTGAAAACCTGCTGTGGCCTCACTGTAATATCCAGAAATACAAACATTAAAAAGGAGAAGCTGCATCACATTTAACAAAGAGCTCAACAAGAATCCAACATTTGATCTCTGAGCTCAGACTCACAAACCAGGGAGAGGCTACATCATCACACACCTCTGACAAACACCTCCAACCTTTCAGCACTTCCTCTACCAACCAGCACCACCAGGTGGCGCTGCACACATTTACAATGAGACCCAGAAGAAGAAGCAGCATCCTGAATCCAGCAGCTGCAGTAAAGGGTTTTGAAAGTGTCCAAGGAGCATCTGGAACCAGAACCAGCAGATCCAACAGTCCAGAGAGTCTTTGTTTGCATCTTTCCTCTCAGATTTCCAAGCTGCTCTGAGAGGGAAGTGACATCATCACTCTACTGATGATGTCATTCTCTAATGTCACTGAGCTGCTGGACTTCTACATTTCCAGCATGGAGGACAGAGAAGATCTCAGCTCTGATGAGAAGCTGGCCTGCCTTCAAACTGATTCAGGGTCAAAGAAATATTTCCAGAGGAAGTCAGACTAAAATGTTGGATTGTCCTGCTGATGCAATCAGATGGGCCAGGTGAGTGGAAGCCCCACCCAGCCCATGATGCTCCTGGTTTGTGAAGACAGAGAGACAAACTGAACTCTGATAAGAAACAGTTTCATTCACATTTTCTCTCTCCAACCACTTGGTTCCACATGGAGCTATATTTGGCCCCCTGCAGCTCCGACTACCATGTCATTGTGGTAAACTAAATATATAATTATCAAACTAAACATTTCCCATCAGACTGACTAAAGACATTTCTCCCTCTTCCTCCTCTATCAGACCTTCTCTGCTCCTGCAGCAGGTTCCTCCATACCTGAGAGCTTCCAGTCTCCAGTCTGGATCCTTCAGTCCAGCCGACAGCAGCTTCACTCCTGAGTCTCCTGGATTATTGTAGCTCAGGTCCAACTCTTTCAGATGGGAGGGGTTGGAGGTCAGAGCTGAGGCCAGAGAAGCACAGCCTTCCTCTGAGACCAAACAGCCTGATAAGCTGCAGACACACAATTCATCACATGATGAGAAAATGAGGACATTGAGGTCGAGCCCAAGGTCTGAAATGGAAATTTTCATGAGACAAGAGAAGTCCATAAATTGTTCTTAACCAGTCAATAAGATGAAATAGTAATAACACTAATTTCATTCTGTGGGTAATAAAATCAAAATTTGTCACATGTATAACAGATCAGAATAGAAACATCCTTCATTTCTCCACAGCAGGAAGTTCAGGTTTACCAGCAGCAAGTTTAAGGTAAAAGGAAGAATCAGATATTCAAGAAAAGGTAAAAACAAAAATAATAGGAGATTGTAGAATAAGGACACATTTACAACAGAGAAAAAAAATAATGCTGTACATTTAATAAAAACAGCATAATCAGTTTGAAAGAAATGTGCAACTGAGTAGTGCAATATATAATCATGTATAAGATGTGTATATTTATTTATTTTAACAGTACTAGACTAATTAAAAGAAACTTTAAAATCTTCATGTAACAGCGAAGAATGTTATATAATTATTGACTTTGTTGGGAGCAGTTCTGGTTAGAAAGTCTAACAACTGCTGGGAGGAAGGATCTCAATATGCTCATTTGTGCACCTAGGATGCAGCAATCTGTCAAGTATCCAGAGTTACACTATCAATGGAAGCCTGACCACTGCCTTTCTAAATATCTCTCTTCTTGGTTCTCTCAGCCTGGACTAAATGAAAACCAGCAACGTTCATATGTAGGTGGCTTATTTGCCACTTGTTAGTGATAGGATGCCACTTGTTGCACATCCTATCACAGTTCCACACTGGAATTCACTGAGTTCTAAACCATTCTTTACAAATGTTTAAAAAGGCACTGAGTCTAGAACAACCCATTCTTTCACAAATGTGCACCTGATTCCGATCATTTGGATGGATGGTCAAATACTCTGCTAGGCGCGAGAGGACAGAAATTTGGCTTCACTCAAATTAAGAACATTTTACCTGAGAGTTTCCAGGTTGCAGTTTGGACTCTTCAGTCCAGCAGAGAGAAGCTTCACTCCTGAATCCTGCAGGTTGTTGTTACTCAGGTCCAGTTCTCTGAGACTGGAGGACTGGGAGCTGAGAACTGAGGACAGAGCTTCACAGCTTCTCTTGAGAGGTTACAGCCACTCAGTCTGAGGAGACAGGGAGAAACATCTGTTATTAAACAATTCATATAAATGTCTTTTACTTATCAGTCAGTCATCAATGTTCTTCTTCAAAATATTGAAGGAACAGTCATATTTTGTCAGTGTATTTTCAGGCAGCTAATTTTTTGATTTGAAATGGAAAAAACAAAAATAAAACCGTTTTTCGTTTTACGTTTATTAAAGCAAAATTGTATAACGGGTCTATTTTTGCTTAATTTTTAATTCAAAGAAAAATTAACTGCCTGAAATCAGCGACCCTTTATGTTGCCTTTTGTTGTGAATTGGTTCAGTCTATAGATGGGCCTTCTGCTTTGAAGGACTGATCTAAAAACAGGCTGGCAGCAAACACTATTGAATTCTACAATAACCTAAATTCATCCAGCCAAAGTTTTAGCAGAAAGAGGATTTTTGCTGCTTTAATATGTAACAAATTAAAGGAACAAAATGATGAGTTTTTGGTGATGATGTTACATATTAATAGATATCCTTGTTGATGTCTCCCAGTAGGCGACATCTGGGAGACAATGCACCAATAAATAAACAAAACCAACCTTAATCAATATTTAACATCATTAGGAGGTTTCACTCAATAAAATAAAAACAGTAACAATCTGTGTCCTTACAGAGCTTTGTTGGAGGCTTTAACCACTGGCAGCAGCCTCAGAAGAACCTCCTCTGAAGCAGAGTATTTCTTCAGGTCAAACACATCCAGATCTTTTCCTGATGACATAAGATGAAACCCAGCGCTGACCACTGAGCAGGAGACAGTTTATCTGTGGAGAGACTTCCTGAACTCAGAGACTGTTGGATCTCCTCCACTAGAGAACGATCATTCAGTTCATTCAGACAGTGGAACAGATTGATGCTTTTCTCTGCAGAACATTCTCACGATCTTTTCTTGATGTACTGAACGTTTTCTGATTGGTTTGTGAGCTACTTCCTGTCTGTTTCAGCAGACCTTGTAGGAGTCTCTGATTGGTCTGCAGTGAAAGTCCCAGGAGGAAGCGGAGGAACAAGTCCAGGTGTCCATTTGGACTCTGTAAGGCCTGGTCAATGGCTGTCTGATGTAGATCATTTGATTTAGGTTTATTAAATAATGAAAGTCTTCTTAGATGTTTGTGTTTCTTCCATCAGGTTGACTCTAGAGTTGATGAAGGTCAGATGAACATGAAGAGCAGCCAGAAACTCCTGAACACTCAGATGGACGAAGCAGAACACCTTGTCCTGGTACAGCCCTCTCTCCTCTTTAAAGATCTGTGTGAACACTCCTGAGTACACTGAGGCTGCTCTGATATCGATGCCACACTCTGTCAGGTCTGATTCATAGAAGATCAGGTTTCCTTTCTGCAGCTGATCAAAAGCCAGTTTTCCCAGAGACTTGATCATCTTCCTGCTCTCTGGACTCCAGTGTGAATCTGTTTCAGCTCCTCCATCATACTTGACCTTCTTCACTTTGGTCTGAACCACGTACATCTCGTCAGGGTTCTGGGCAGCTCTCCTCCTCTTGGTCTTCAACACATCCTCCAGAACTGTAGCAGTGATCCAGCAGAAGACTGGGATGTGGCACATGATGTGGAGGCTTCGTGATGTCTTCATGTGGGAGATGATCCTCCTGGCCTGCTTCTTATTTTTGAATCTCTTCCTGAAGTACTCCTCCTTCTGTGGGTCATTGAACCCTCTGACCTCTGTCACCATGTCAACACACTGAGGAGGGATCTGATTGGCTGCTGCAGGTCGTGTGGTTATCCAGAGGGAGCAGAGGGAAGCAGTTTCCCCCTGATGAGGTTTGTCAGCAGAACATCCACTGAGGTGGACTCTGTAGCATCAGTCAGGATCTCCTTGTTGTGGAAGTCCAGAGGAAGTCGACTCTCATCCAGACCATCAAAGATGAACAGAACCTGGAAGAATTCAAAGCTGCAGATTTCTTTGGTTTCAGTAAAGAAGTGATGAACAAGTTCCACCAAGCTGAACTTTTTCTCTTTCAGCACATTCAGCTCTCTGAAAGTGAATGGAAATATGAACTGGATGTTCTGGTGGGCTTTGTCTTCAGCCCAGTCCAGAGTGAACTTCTGTGTTAAGACTGTTTTCCCAATGCCAGCCACTCCCTTTGTCATCACTGTTCTGATTGGTTGATCTCTTCCAGGTGGGACTTTAAAGATGTCTTCTTGTCTGATTGTTGTTTCTGGTCTGTGTGGTTTCCTGGATGCTGTTTCAATCTGTCTGACCTCATGTTCATCATTGACCTCTCCAGTCTCTCCCTCTGTGATGTAGAGCTCTGTGTAGATCTGGTTCAGAAGGGTTGGACTTCCTGCTTTAGCAATCCCCTCAAACACAGACTGGAACTTCTTCTTCAGACCAGATTTAAGTTGATGTTGACAAACTCCAAAAAGAGTTTCTAAAATAACACAAAGATAAAATCAAATATGATCTTCTAAAGATTATATAAATAATAAAAATAATATGATCTTCTAAAGATTATTTGAATGAATGTGATTCCGTTTCTTCATACATCCATAAATGTGTGATTTAAGCATCAGCTTAAATCTTAAATAAAGAAATCCTCTTACTGCTCCACAGACGGTCAGCCAGATCCTTCTGCTTCATCCTCCTCAGGAAGTTCATGTGATCTTCATCATTGCTCTCTGCTGCTCCTCCTCTGCTCTTCATCCTCACCTTCCAAAACATCACCTTCTTCTCTCTTATTCTCTGAGCATTCTGGGTCTTTCGGATTCAGAATCTTCTGGATCTTCTTCAGCTCGTTCTTCACAAAAGTGACAATGTTTTCCTCCAGCAGCTGGAACAGAATGATAGATGAAAAAAACATCAGACTGATATCATGGAGCCAAACACCAGATGGATGTTGGACAGACTGACAGTCCTCTGGTCTACAAAGTGCCGCATGGAGATGAGTGTGATCAGAACCCAGTGGAAAAGTAGTTGTTGTTCATGTACAGACCATAAATATGGAGTCCAGCTGTGTTTGATGCTGCTGGGCAGATGGACCACTGGGAACCTCTGAGCTCTTCTGGTCCACTCTGTGGAAGAACCAGGAACAATTAGGAAGTTAGAAAATATTAATTCAGCAGTATTCACAGAGGAATCACCAAGAGTTTATGAATCACACATTTAATGTTCTTGATGCAGAAAACAGAGCACAACATGAACACAATACAAGGAAGCTAGAAAGAGGCAGATGTACTATAAGAACGAAGACCAGTAACTTCATAATCACCCAGTAGACATTTTAAAAATTGCTGTTGAACTTGGACTTCAAACAGTCCACAATGTCAGCAGATCTGATGCTGGTGGAGACAATGTCCCAGAGCTTGGGGACAGTGGAAGTGAAGGCTCTGTCCACACAGGTCTTACAGTTTGGGACATCATCAGGTTCTGATGATTAGATCTGAGGTGATGTGGACATGGAGGAGGACGAGATATGGGGTTGTTCCATGTGGGATCCTCTCCTTGATGTTTTAGTTAGATTTTAAAATGGATCCTGTAGATCCCTGGAAGCCAGTGAGCTCACATTATGTCTGTCCACACAAAGACAATCAGAAGGTAAAGGTCCATTAAGCCATATCTGCATGTGAGCAGTGAACCAGATGATCCAAGTAGTTGTAAAGATTTAATGTCCCTGCTGATCCCACTAAGAACCAGCAGAACCTCTGGTGGTCCACATCAGCTCAGTTTGGTGGAAATGTGTTCCACCTTTAGTCTGATATGGAGCCAGGAAGCAGCAGAACATCATCAACACCCAGAGATGAAGATATAAAAGTGTTTTCATTGGAACAGAGCAGCTGATTTCTGTAGATAATGGATCAAACTTCTCTGTAAATATAACTGGAAACCTCTGTGTGCTTACTGGTTCAGTTTCTACATTTTCAGTAGTTAGATACAGCTGAATAATGAAGGTCCACAAGATTTAAAGTTAATGAGATGCTCCATTTAATCATCATTCTTAAAAGATACACAGCTGGTTTCTGGATCTTATTCTGGTATTAAACTCTGATGCATACTTGTAAAAAGGAAACTCATAAAATTTTTCTGTGGAATTTTTGCTTTAAAGAAAATTTTTAATGTGTCTGATTGCCAATTAAAGAGCAGTGAGACACAACAGAACCAAAATCAACTCAATGTTTTAAAAGATTTCCATCAGAACCGGTCCAATCCTCCAACATGATCCTCATCACTGATCCTCCTGAATAATGTTCAGCCTTTTTTAAACAGCAGAAAGATCTGTTTCTGAGACAAACATGTTGGTCTGAAATGGCGGAGAACAGTTTGGTGATCTTAGTGTTGAGCTCTGACATGGAGAAGGACCAGGGTCCTTTCCACTCTGACCACCAAGGAGGATCTGATGGAGCTTCATTCAGAACCAATTGGTCTGTTAGAAATCATTTGGGTTTGAATGAGATCCACACGAGCTATTATTTAGTTTTACTGTAGAAGTGGAAGACAATGGACCATACTGGATGATGTTTGAACCTCTGAGATGCAACTAGAAAACTGAAATTAATTCATATAAACCTTTTTCTTTCAGCATTAATCTGTTTCCTCAAATTTAGAGAACGACCAAAATATCCACCTACAAATGAAGTACAATTATGTTTTTGTGTTAATATTATTTGTTTAAATAAATGAGTCTGTTTCATTTGATAAAAATCATTTGATACAAAACAAAATAAAATGCAATCAAATGTTCGTGGTTCAGAGGTCATGTCAACATGATAGTTTATGTGTCTTGATTGAAAAGTTTTTTATTCTTTTATTTTTTCCCTTTTATTCCTCAGCAGTAATTGTTTATATATGGTGTCAATAATTGAGCAGTAGCAGGCACTATCACAACTTGAATGATAGCTCCTAAACCAGGGTGGGCAATCCTGGTCCTCAAGGGCCTGTGTCCTGCAATTCTTAGATGTCTCCCTGGTTTAAAACACTTGAATCCAATAGCTAAATCACCTCCAAAGTGCATTAAGTTCTCCAGAGTCCTGCTAATGACCTTATTATTTTACTCAGATGTGTTAAAGTAGAAATACATTTAAACATTGCAGTAGACCGGCCTTTGAGGCCTGGATTTGCCCATCACTGTCCTAAACAGACCTGAAAGAATTTCTGAGTTCTTTCAGAAGTTCTTTCATTACTTTTTGGGTACCAACGATCCATTTGTAATTTACTATCTCCATGGTATCATGTTATCATGGAGATATTAATGTCATTGATGTAATACATATGAAGAAAAATAACCTGAAATTCAGTCTAATGGAATAAAAACATCATACTGAGCTGAGAGCTCAGTTCAATAAGAAAGGCAAGGCTCTAGTTTGAGCACAGTGGCAGATGTTAAGGTGGAATCTGTCACAGTTGTTACAAAGATTATGGTGTGGCAATTCAGAAAGGATTCAGCAGTGGAAGATACTTTGCAACAAGCCCAGGCTGATAACAGTTACCAAAATAAACACCTAAACATATGGTGACACATAACTAGAGATTCATCTAGGGCAAGAAGCAACGTGACAGCAAGGAGGTTGACGCCACCGGAGCTTTCTCCCAAACCTTGTAGAAAATCGGTTTTTATAAATATAAATGCAAACTAATCCCTCTACAAAGAGAAAGAGTGATAATCCCCTTCTGTTACTTTTGTTAAAATGCACTATCAAAAAAGATAAAATGGAGCAAGAAATGGTGGACAACATTGTGAAGGAGCTAATCCTGGCTATTAGCAAGTAAGGATCTTCCTTCGAAAATCTTCGGACGATCTGAAGAGCTTAGACGAATTTATCTCCACTGATTTGCAAGACATCAAAGAAACATTGAAGACTACAGTAAAGAGAGTTGATAAGGCTGAACAAAAGATTTTAATTCTGGAGCATCAGTTTGTGGGGTCTGCCAGAGGTTGAAGGGGAAGAGCTCAGGATGAAAGTGATTGACATCTGTCAAAACAATATATAGAGTTTCCTATTAAACATTTCTACTTTAAAATGTATTTCAGTTAACGCTCAAGGCTTAAGAGACATTACTAAACAAAAGGCAGTTTTTCTTTATACGAAAATTGTCATGCAGACCTTTGCTTGATTCAGGAATCACATTCGACAAATGAAGAATGAAGATTACAACTTCTGGAAATCGCAATGGGGTGAGGACTTATGGATGTCCCATGGAAATAACAATTTAGCTAGAACTCTAACTCTTAAGCACAAATGTAATGAAAAAGTTATTTTTACTCAATCAGATTGAAATGGTCATTATATGTTGATAGTTTTCTGCTACTGTCACCAATTTTTCTATTGGGAAACATTTATGGTTACTCAAGAATGAAACAAAACAAGTTATTTGAATAATTTAATTGATAGTATTGTTGAAAGGTTCTCTGAAGTTAAAATAATAGGCGGAGATTTACTACTGACAACAAAACTGATAGATAGCCGCAAAAATTACAGGCAACTCTTTTTATCTGATTTCATAAATGAAAGGCCTTGTTGATATCTGGAGAGTTAACAATCCAGGTAAAAACAGAGCTGGTTCATTATGCTCTGGAATAGATCTTTGGTTAATTTCAGAATCCTGACTCTACTGAACTGTAAAACAGAAATTAAGCCAACATCCTTTTCAGAGCACAAAGCAATTTAATTAATTTGAAATTTATCACCAAACAAATTAACTCAGAGATATCCAGCTGATCGGAACTTAATAATTCTCTTACAAAATGAAGCTCTAAGTTAAATAATTAGAACCACAATTTAAAAATATTTTAGGACTGCTACAGAGGAAGGTAATTATCAAAAACAATGGGAACTTTTAAAATTTGAGTTAAGAAAATATTTTATAGAATTTGGTTCTAAACAAAGAAAGGGAAAAACTGTAGAGGAAAATCACTTTAATGACTGAAACCTTACTGCTCTATCATTCATTTTGCCAGAAAACCTGTCTGAACCACAGCAAGCAGAACTCCTATCATTATATCATCTAAAACTAGATCAATTATACATATATAAAGCTAAAGGTCCATTTGTTTGATCAAGAGTGAAATGGTTAGAGGTGGGTGAACAGAATTCCAGTAACTTTTTACACTAGAAAAACAAAGACAGAATAAAAATAACATAAGTAGACTCTCCTCAATAGATAATATTGTAGATAATCCCAGAGAGGTATCCAAGATCTGTAAAAACTACTATAAAATATTATATTCCTAAAATATCTCAGGTACCCAAATTAATGATTTCGTTAAGAATCTTCTGTGTTAAAACCATAGGAGAACTCAAATGGTCAGTTTGTGATTCTCATATAACTCTTACAGAAATTTTAGATGTTATTAAAAACTTAAATTAAACAAATCCCTGGCACCAATGGGCTAACATCTGAATTTTATACATTATTCTCTACCCAACTTGCTCCCTTTTTATTGAATGTTTTTACAGAAAGTATACTGAAAGAACAACTACCAACCACACTACGTCAAGGCCTAATTACACTAATTCCTAAACCGCAAAAAGATGCTTTAAGTTTAGTCAATTGGCGCCCTATCACTTTATTAAATAATGATTATAAAATATTTGCTCTGTGTTTGGCTAATAAATTAAAATCTGTACTTAATGATGTTATTGGAGAATCTCGAAATGGCTTTATGGCTGGATGATTTATAATTGATAACATAACGACTTGATCAGTACTCTGATTTAATATCAGAAAAAGTTGTATTCTCTTTCTAGACTTCCATAAAGCCTTTGATTCACTGGAACATGAACTTCTGTTTAAAACCTTTGACCTTTTTGGCTTCTGTGAGCAGTTTAAAAGTCAATATTGTATATGCATTAGGTAACAGTTCAGTAAAACTATATCTTGGGAACACCTGTAGATTTAATATTCAGCATGGAATTCGTCATGGGCCTGCACTGTGGCGCAGTTAGTAGAGCTGTTGCCTTGCAGCAAGAAGGTTCTGGATTTGGGTACTCTGTCTTCCTCCTACAGTCCAAAAACATGACTGTCAGGTTAATTGGCCTCTCAAATTCTCCCTTAGTGTGAGTGTCCGTGTGTGCGTGCATGGTTGTTTGTCCTGTGTGTCTCTGTGTTGCCCTGCGACAGACTGGCGACCTGTCCAGGGTGACTCACGCCCAGAACGTTAGCTGGAGAGGCACCAGCAACTCCCGACCCCACTAAGGGACAAGGGAGTATAGAAAATTGATGGATGGATGGATGGATGAATTTGTCAAGGTTGACCGATCTCACATTTTTGTTTCTTTTTCTTTTGCAAATTTTAGCACATTTCATAAAGAACAGCAGCTTAAAGGTTATTCAAGTTGCGGGAGAGAAATATGTTTGAGTCAACTGGCAGATGATATGACTCTATTTTTAAAAGATTATTCTCAAATAAATATTGCTGTAAAGCTGCTCAATGACTTTTCTTCAGCATCTGTCCTCAAACTTAATCTCTCTAAATGTGAATTGCTTCCTATAAAAACCTGCCATGAAACAGAAATCTCAGGAATCCCTGTCAAACATAAAGTTAAATATCTTGGCATCTCCATTACAAAAGAAGAAAACCAAAGGTCAAATTAAAATTTTAACCCCTTGTTGCTTTAATCCAAAAAAAATTGAATATGTGGTTACAGAGAGATTTATCCATCTCTGGTCGGGTCCTGCTGTCTGTAGCTGAAGGTCTCTCCAGTTTGGTTTATGCTAGTTCAGCACTTCAGGTTTCCACTGAGATCAGTTCAAAAGTCGATAAAATATTATTTGATTTTATTTGGTAGAAAAAGGTTCATCTTATTAGACAAAATTCAATAATAAACAAGTTGTGCTCTGGTAGATTTAATGTGTTAGATTTTCAAACTCTGAATTCTTCCTTTAAAATTAAGTGGATCAAAAGGTATCTTCTAAATCCAAACTCTCCAAAAATAGATAAATTTTTCTTAAAACATGGTTTGGCAAAGGCCTTGTTTGTGAACATCAACTTTCACAAAAATTTTCCTGTACTGCCTAAAGAATTTGCAATCGTATTTGATGCCATTCTTTCTGGAGTGAAAATTTTATTGTCATCCTCTGTTCAACACCATACCGATTACTTAACAGAACAATTATCCATTGGTAACTCTGACCCATTTTTATGTAGAAAACCTAACAAATGCATTAGAAAACTAATACTAAGAGCTTATAAAGCAAACCAGCTTCTACTTTTTTGGGACAATATCTTTAATGATATTTGCTGGAAAGATGCATGATTATTGCTGAAGAAATTCTTAATAACTCATAATGTTAGAGAAGTGTCTAAAAATTATACATAGATTTTTTTTTTAAAGGTTTTTATTGGCTCTAGAGGCCTTTATTTAGCAGTGAATGGACAGGAAAGAGGAAATGAGAGAGGGGAAGACATGCGGGAAAGGTCCCCAGGCCGGGATTCGAACCTGGGACGGCGCTCAGAGGTTTGAATGTGGGCGTGCTAAACCCTGTGCCACCACAGCACCCTAGATGCTATTTTTTAACAGTAAAATATTTAAATATCACCCTTATGTGGACCCTCTATGTTCATTTTATCACAATTCTGAGGAAACCATCACTCATCTTTTCTGGGACTGCTATTATATTCAAATATTTTGGAAAGATCACTTTTTACTCCTGAAAAGAAAATTGGAAATAGATGTACTGTATAATTTTAAAACTACATTATGAGTGTTTAAACACTCCAAAAATAGTCTTTGTTATTAACTTGATTTTAATTTTAGCAAAATTTTATATCCACAGCTGCAAATTTCTTAGGTTGAAACCCAAAATTAATGCTTTTTGTGCCTATGTTTCTTCATATTTGTATTCTCTGAAGTACTGTACCAATAGTAAAGCTTTAAAGACGACTTCAATTTGTAAAGAATTTCTCATGTAATCTTTGCTGTATTTAAATTTTTCCTGTTTGTAATTTTTGCTCTTTTACCTTCTTTAAGCCTCATCGTACTTTTAGATACTGTTTATGTAACTTGTTGGACATAAAATTATTGTAAATAAAACAATAAAAAGGTTCAGTCTAATGTTCCCATGACAACAGAACCCAACAGAACTTGGTATCGTCACATGGCCACAATGACAGATATAAACAGTTACAGCAGTTAGAAACAGCTCACCTCTCTGATGGTGGAGATCCAGGAGATTTAAAGTCAATGGATATCCTTTGACCTGTCGCTCTTAAAGGACACACAGCTGGGTTCTGGTTCTGGTTCTGGTTTGAGTCTCTGATGGATCCTGACAGAAACATGATGATTAAAACTGTTCAGTCTGGATGAAGCAGCAAAGAGGAGCAGCAGCAGCTTCATCACCACGTCTGTTTTGGCCTGATATAGTGAACGCTGTGTGAAAAGGGCTGTGGACAGTTAGAGATGGTGACCTCACCTCTGACCTTTGCTCTGGCTCTCATCTTCCCCACACAGAGTGGTTTTAGAGGAGGGACTCCCTCCTCTCTGTCCTCACACTGATCCATGCTGCTGAATCAGCTCACACACACTTTCTACCTTCACCTGCAGAGGAAACACACATCATTCATCTGCACATCAACTCTGATCATCCTTTACATCATTAGTGCTGGAAAAGATCAGCTGCTCCTCCTCTGATTGGCTCTTCTTCTCTGTTCATATCAGTGTCAGGTGAATGCAGTCAGACAGCAGAGAGGCAGAGGAAGCTGCCACCAGCTGCTGCACTTCTACTATCAGTCCACTAGGTGGAGACATGGAGCAACATTTACATTCACTTATTCAACCTGAGCAACAGGAAGTATTTTAGTTTAATTATTAATCTCTACAAGTGTGACCTGAACAACCAGTGGATTACCTGCTCCAGCAAAGATTAGCTTTTTAATAATCTAACTGAATCAAAGACATTTTAAGAATATTATTTCAATTTGAAACAAAGCAACAAAACACTTTTCTGTTCGATGTTAATGGTTGAGGTTTTCCGGAAAAACATCATAAAGCAGTTTATTTAGAGAAGAAAATAATGAAAAATAATCTGTTTATAATGGTTTTTGAATTCCACTTTAACAATAACTTAATAATTAGATTAGCTTTCAAACAGCAGGGACAGGAAACTTTGAGATGAATTTAGACCTGAACATTTTCTCCAAACAGGAAACAGAAACAAATAGGAAAGTTCCTGCAAACAAACGTCAAGTAGAAAAAAGAAACTTACATTTGTTCACACGAGACGAAGAAATCTGAACAGACTGAGACTCAACAAAACCGTGGTAGAACAAAACTTGTACTGCACCTGTATAGACACAACAGATCTGAACTTTTACCTGAACAAATCAGAGTTCAAAGTCAAGATGTTGTAAATGTTTTATAACTGATTATCTGTCAGCTCACCTGGTTTGTAGTTTCTTATTTCAGACCAACAGAACCAGGAAATCAAATGTCTGCAGTGAAATCAGAGGCAGGTTGATAAAGTTTTCATGAGGAAGGAGAGAAATTCTGATAAAAATGTTTCATGATTGAGTCATAAGGAGAAATGAACCCAGAGAAAAGACCAGCTGGTTGATTCCTGTAACCAACTGGTCAGACTATAAATGCAAACGGAAAATTAAAAAATTTAAAAATCAAACAAACTAAACTGCAGTCTTTAACTTCAACAATGCTCCTGCTGAATCTAAACATTATCCTAATGTAAATTATTACAATATCTCCTATAATCATTGATCATTATCTTAGTGTGGTGAGCAGAGTGAGGACAGTCTGTTCTCCTCTTACTTTCTTCTTTTTTATTTTATTTATTTTTCTTTATCTTTGTAATCTCTATTTATCTGGTGAATCCTCAAGTTTTATCGAATCTTGTATAATTTATAAATTGAAAAGTTAATTTATTGCCTGAGTGAGAGTTTGACTGTTTAACAGTGGACTGAGTTCGTTGATTCCAGCTCTGGAGCCGTGGAGCCAACCAGCAGCCCTCGTCTCTTTTCAATCCTAATCCAGGTTTGAGGCTGGAGCCGAGTGTCCAGGTTGGCACCAAGTTGTTGTGGAAAACATTTAATTTCCAAGCTCTGTTAGATGAAATCATTCAATCAGGTTTATTTGTATATTGTGCCCAATGCAGAGAGCTTGTAAGGCAGATCAATAATGAATCAGTTCAGGATGAAAAGCTCTGACAGGCAGAGTCAACATGTAGATTTTATATCAAGGTTAAGGATCCAAAACATGGCAGAGACAGTCTGGTTCCCTTCAGCTGCAGGAAAACAACTTCCAACCTTGTGTGTGTTTAACCCAAACAGATTATTTTGCTGAGAGTTCAGAAGCATGGGTGGAGTGTTTGGTGGGAGACATCAGAACGTGAGACGGCGACACCAGCAGCCGGTCCTCCACCTCTTGGCTCTCGTACTCGGTATAAAGGTCATAAATGTCTCTGCTCAGGTTCTGCATGAGGGGAAACATTCATGGGGATCAACGTTCAGCTTGGAGGCAACAGGAACAAAACAAAGCTGCAGGGAAACATTCAAGCTGGCAGAATAACGAGTAAACCCCAATTAACTGGTGGAAACTAATTTGGTTAGACAAACCTGCATTTAAATGACCCAAAGTTATTGATTATTCTGATGATTAATTGATTATTCTGATGATTAATTGATTATTCTGATGATTAATTGATTATTCTGATGATTAATTGATTATTCTGATGATTAATTGATTATTCTGATAATTAAATCATTTATTAAATTATATTTACAAAGTTTTTTCCATCCTAAATGCAAAATGTTCATATTTTCAAACTTTCTAGCTTCTTTTCTGCAGGTACAGGGTGAGTCTTTCTTCATGACTCTTTAAGGAATGAGAAGCTCAATGTTTTTATCCAACCTTGTTATTAATCAGTGAAATAAGTTGGAGGAGAGACGTTTGGTTCCTGCTGCAGCTCAGTGTTAATCTGTTTAATCTGAGAGATGAGCTCCAGTCTAACACTGCAGTGAGGATTAAAACTGGCCAGACAAGGTGAGGGACGGAGGAGAGGTCACCATCAGGAAGTTTGAACCTCTGCAACAAACTGCATTTAATCCCAACTAGCTGCTGGTTTTACTGTGTTTTGGGATTTCTAGTTAAATCCTTTATTTCCCGGTTTGGGTTGAATCAGGTGTGGCCCACGTTGGCGCTGTGGCGGGTCGTATCCATGTTGATTTCTGCTCAGCTAAAAATAGGTTCACTTTTTGTTCTCAAATGTAAAATATTGCAGAGATGCAGCGATCAGACCTTTTCTGTCCAACACTGATCTCCAGTTTTCATTCTGCTCTGATCTTCCAGTTCCTGGGATTTTTTCTCCAAACAGAAAAATGTTCTGCAGGTTCTGAGTTTCAGGTAGAAGTTCTGAATGAAACAGGAAATATGAAGATTTTACCACTTTATGCTTCAAAGCATTGACCTCTGACCTTCATGGGAAGGTTTTACTTTAAATTAGGACTTTCTGAAAGGCAGAGTTGATGAAAAATATTTTAATGCAAAATCTAAATTTGAACAGGAAAAGAACAGAATGAGCAACAAATAAACAAAAGGAAGATTTAATATTCAAATCTGACGAGTTTAGAAAAATAGGAGCCAAAGAAACAGAAAATGTTCAGTGAGAAAAACTGATCAACATTTCTGATCAGGGAGGAAGAGCCTTTTCTCCAGGCTGCTCCTCCTGACTCTAACGCCACCTACTGGCTGTTTGCCTGACATGACAGCTGAGGAGTCAAGAGGGAAACAAGGAAATAAATGCTAAAACATCGACCGGTTCATCCAGTTTGAATGTCGTAGTTATGACACGAGGACATTTTGTTCTAGTTAGTGGGGGAATTTTTCTGCCACATTTTTCAGTTTGAAAGCAGGACTTCATGTGTTTCCTCTCTAAACTTGTAATGTTTCTACTCAAAACTCCTGCTGTCTCTGAAATATTCACTGTGCTTTCTCAAGCCTTTCTCCTTCGCTCAAAACTTTTCTCTCCTCAGATCAAATCTCTGCTTGCAAAACTCTCCACCTGCCTGAGAATCATTTTCTGCTCAAGCTTGGAACAGAAAATCTGTAATGTGTGATTTAGCTTTCAGACAATAGATACACTTTAAAGAGTCACATCATTCTTTCCAAAGAATGATATTTATCAGCTTTATGGGTTTTCCAATATCCATCTATCTAGATTGTTCCTGTATTGTTAGAATAGACAGACATCTCTCTGTCTAGACAGATGCATCACCACACAGGGACACAGAGGGAAACAATGTTTCCTTCTAACCAACCTGCAACACTTCTAGAATCCAAATGTTATAGAATCTAGTTTAACACTTGCATTCTATTGGCTGAGAGGTTGCCAGGCGACGGTACTTTTCTGTGTGGATTCAGCAGCAGTTATGTGGTGGTATTAAGGACTACAGTTGAGTTTGTTCCTTTAGTTTCATTCTGTCAGATTATTTTCGGTTAGTTTTTATTTTTAATAGATTCTTGTTTTTTATTTTTGTGGCTGCCATCGCGGCAGTTATGCATTTTGGGTTAATTTTATGGTTTTAAGTTAAAGTAATGTAAAGTATTTTTGTGTTTATTCAAGGTTGTATGGATGTTGCCAGAGTGGAACCATTGTTTGGGTTGTTGTTTCTTTGGGGACATATTTTCTGGCTACACTCTGCAGATAGAGGGCATCATGCTTGTTTCTGTTTAATTGGCGAAGAAGCTTGTGCACTGCGGCTCGTGTGGAAGAAAAGGCTAACCCTTTCAGGTTGAAGCGGCCAATGAGTTGTCACGGCATGGTCAGTAAATGCCAGTAACCATCGAAGAACGCCTGGTGTCCGTTGTCTACCTGGAGGGAGTTATAGTGAGCACTCGGTCTGCTCGACATGAGGCGAGGAGACGAGTGACTGTGCCTTCCAGCCACTGAGCAGCAAAGAAGATTCATCGCACTCTAGCATCAGACAGATAAGACTGTGCTACACCAGAAACCAAAGCAGCAAGAATTGACATTGATGTTCCAACAAGTAATACATTTAAAACAAGTTAAATGTTAGGAAGTGGTTCAACTTTAAGTACTAAGGAGACAACGCAAGTGTTGCAATTAAGTAATCTGGTGCTCTGCACAATTTTTGTCTAAGTTCAAGATTTTATCTAAGATTTTCGTAGGTGAAGTCATTTAACATATTCTTGTTATTCAGATGCTAAAAGCGTTGGATAATTAAGTGCTCAGTTTTGTATGTTTATTTTAGAAACAGCTCACGTTTGGAGTTATTATTATTATTTCAACTGCTTGAGGTGGTTATTGTTAAGTCATTAGTTCTGCAAAGGTACAACTAAAGTTATCTTGGGCCAAGAAATAAGTAAAAGTTGTATAATGGAGAAAATGACTGACAATGAAACTAAGAAGGGCGACTTACTTAAAGACATTCATGGTGCAGCTCTACAGCAGTCATCTGACACAGAAGAAGAGCCAAGAAGAAGCCAGAGGACTAGAAGGCTTACTGAAAAGGCTCAAGAACTGCATGATAACAAATCAAAAAAACTGCAAGATCGTTTTACTAATACTTACGATAAATGGAAAGTGACTGCAAAGCGAGCTAAAAAAAGTGATAAACGGAACTCCCTCTATTGAGGTTGTGCAGGAATTGATGAGTAAGATAAGTTGTGCATCTGCAGATGTGAAGCACAGTTATGAAGAACTGCGCAAATGTGTTCCACCAGGTAGTGAGATCCGTCGCAGAGTAGATACCTGTGATGCTGTATCCGAAATAATCTTGAAAAATGCATCCACTTATCTTGGCAACAAGGATGATGAAGGTGATCAGACAGAGGATGTTGTCTGGCCTGAGTCTGGTTCTGTGTTTCTATCTTCAGCCTCTAAAGCTACAAGTAAAGGTTCTCAAAGCTTAATTTCTGCTAGCAGTTCAGGCATTAAGTCCCGACAGTCGAGCCTTTCCTCTGTTAGGAGACAGGAGGCTGCAGCAGAGCTAGCTGCTACACAGGCTGCTTTAAAGGTCCTAAATGAGATAGAAAGTGAACAGCAAGAACTTGAAAACCTTGAAGAAGAAGATAGAAAGAGGATTGCATTACAAGAGAAAGAAAATGTGGCAAGAAAGAAAGCACTGGAAGAAAACGCAGACAAATAGAATGTCTACAGACTGTTAAGAAGTTAAGTGCGGCAAAGGCATGGCTGCAAGTTTATGAACAAGAAGCAAGCTCAGATGAAGAAATTGCAGAGTTACTTCATAACCAGGCAGTTGAACGACGTCGATCTTCTGGAGCTAAAATAAGTTCCAATGAGCGTCCACCCCAAGCAGACAGTGCCACAGTTCTTGCTGAAGCAATAGCAGAGTCTATTAATGTGAGACGTCTCCCAGTACCTGAACCTTCTGTTTTTACTGGAGACCCACTAAGATACAAGGACTGGAAGGTGTCATTTCAAACGCTAGTAGGCAGGAATACATCCCTGTAAATAAAAAATTTATTACCTTCGTAAATACGTTGGTGGATCTGCAAGAAAGGCCATTGAAAGTTATTTTCTGTTAGGAACAGATACAGCTTATGATTCAGCATGGGTTATCCTGGAAGAAAGATTCGGAAGCTCATTTGTGATAGCTAAAGCCTTCAAGGATAAGCTTGCATCATGGCCCAAAATAGGACCCAGAGACAGTGTCGAACTGAGGGACTTTTCAGACTTTCTTAGGGCTGCCAGGCTGCAATGTCCCAGATTAAAGGTCTAGAAGTATTGAACACTTTGATGAAAATCAGAAACCTCTCACAAAGCTTCCTGATTGGTTGGTAGCCAGTTGGAACAGAAAGGTGATTGAGATCGAAGAAACTTGTAATGAATTTCCTACATTCAGTCAGTTTGTGGAGTTCATCACAAAGGAAGCAAAAATAGCTTGCAATCCAATAACTTCTCTTCACGCCTTGAAATCTGGTGATGTTGAAAAATAAAGACAACAAAGACACGCAATGTTGGCGCAAAGGTGCTTGTGAGCAACTCTGAACAGAATCCAAAACATAAAGGATGCATCTTCTGTGAAAAACAAAACCATGGCATTCAGAAATGCTGGAAATTCAACGAATTTGGACAAACCTGACAAACGTGTCAGGTTTGTCCAAACAAAAAATTATGTTTTGGATGTTTGCAACCAGGACACTACTCTAAGAACTGCAAAGGAAGAAACCTTTGTGAAACATGTAAAGGAAAACATCCAACGTGTTTACACAAAGATCGTGAAAGGGCAAATAGAAAAGAAAAGCAATGATGAGCATGGGGAGAGCGTAAAACCTCTGAAAATAAAAAGTCAAAGGAAAAGCAGAGAACAACCACAATATTGAACCTTCAAATGAAGCTACATCAACCAAAGTAGTGCAAGGTGTGGACAACATGTACTCTTCTACATATCGTAGAAGAGTATGTATGTAACATGTAGAACATGTTCCGGTGTGGTTATCTACATCAAGTAACCCAGAGAATGAAATTCTCCTTTATGCTGTACTTGATAACCAAAGGGATACGACATTCATCATGCAAGATAAGGCAGAAGTTCTGGAAACAAAGGAGAACCTGTGCAGTTAAAACTCTCCACACTTTCATCCATAAATACAATCATCCCAAGTCAGAGATTAGTTGGACTGCAGGTGAGAGGTTTTTATTCATCAAAGATTTCTCTCCTGTAACCTATTCAAGAGATTTCATTCTGCTAATCTAAGTCACATTCCGACTCCAAAACTGCAAGAGCATGGCCACATCTAGAGCCCCTTGCAGAGGAGATTGCTCCACTGATCGAGTGTGATGTAGAGCTACTCATCGGATACAACTGTCCACAGGCTTTGTTACCCCGAGAAGTGGTGCCGGGTAAAGAAAACGAACCATTTGCTCAAAAAACAGATCTTGGATGGAGCATAGTTGGTTGTGTTAGCCCTTGTCTTGATTATGGTGATGCAATTGGAAGTAGCCATAAGATCATCATGAAGTCTCTGAAACCTCAGCCTCTGACATCTAAGAACCTCACAAATGAAGTGAAATACATTTGCAGAACTCAAGTTAAGGAGTTCATTTCTCCACCAGATGTGTTGAGGATGCTTGAGTTTGACTTCAGTGAGAGAAGAGTTGAATATGCGAATTTATCTCAGGAGGATTTGCGGTTCCTATCTATAATGGAAGAAGGAGTCAAAATGAAAGCAGATGGTCATTGTGAAATGCCACTTCCTTTCAAGAAAGACCGACCAAATCTCCTTGATAACAAAGTATGTGCAACTCACAGACTCTGATGCTTGAAAAGGAGATTTGAAAGAGATAAACAATACCAAAAGGACTACACAATCTTTATGAGTGAAATCATAACAAATGGAGATGCAGAAAGAGTCCCAGAAGAAGAATTACAAAAGTCCTGTGTGTTATATTCCTCATCACGGAGTCTATCACCCACACAAGCCGGGAAAAATACGAGTCGTATTTGACTGCTCTGCAAAGTTCGAAGGTGTGTCATTAAATGACTACCTGCTCACTGGGCCAGAGTTAACGAACAGCCTGATAGGTGTTCTCTGCCGTTTCGTAAAGGACAAGTTGCCATAATGTGTGATATTGAGCATGTGTTCCATCAATTTCATGTTAAAACAGAGGATCAGGACTTCTTGAGATTTCTCTGGTGGGATGATGGAAACTTTCAGGCTCAACCATCCATCTATCGTATGAGAGTTCATCTATTTGGTGCTGCATCATCGCCAGGATGTGCAAACTTTGGGTTGAAGCATGTTGCTGCTCAAGGTCAAGGTCACTTCAGTGAAACAACCATCCAGTTCATTGAACGAAATTTTATGTGGATGATGGACTGACGAACATTGCAACCAAAGATGAAGCTATAAAGTTGGTAAAGGAAGCAAGACAACTTTGTAAAGCTGGCAAGCTGCGACTTCACAAGTTTGTTTCCAACAATCCAGATTGCTTGCATCTATTCCAGATGATGACCGTGCAGATTCAGTAAGAAATCGTGACATGACTCTCAGAGAGTCACACATTGAGAGCTTTGGGAATCAAATGGTGTGTTGTTTCGGACCAATTCCATGTCAGAGTGATTGTGGATGAATGCCCACTTTCTAGCAGAATTGTTTTATCAACAGTGGCATCCATCTATGACCCTCTTGGGTTTGGGATGAGCCATTGTCTGACGATCTCAAACCATGATAGGAGTCTTGGTTGTTGGACTTAAAGAACCTGTCCGACATCAAAATTCAAAGATGTTATCTCCCAATGGGTTTCGAGAAAGTCAAAAGATACGAGTTGCATCACTTCTCAGATGCAAGTGTTAAAGGTACGGTGCATGTTCTTACTTGAAGCAATCAGTATATCAAAAGAGTCTACTGTTCTCCAGTTTTTGGCAAGGCCAGGGTGACTCCTACAAAGGTCACCACAGAAGCCAGACTTGAGCTGTCAGCAGCTGTTTTGCTGTTCGAACAAGTGACCTGCTGGACTTGAGTTGGAGGTTCAAGCCCAAGAATTCTTCTGGACTGATTCGAAGGTTGTTCTTGGATACATTAACAATGATGCTAAACGGTTTCACATATTTGTGGCGAATCGCATTCAGCGCATACAAGAAGGTTCTGATCCGGATCAATGGCAATATGTGACCTCTGAAGACAACCCCGCTGATCATGCATCGCGAGGTCTGACAGCCAAAGGACTGATCACTTCCAACTGGTTCACTGGTCCAGATTTTCTCTGGCATGACAAACTTCCTGCTAGTGATGTTAAGGTGGGAGAGTCGGAAGCTGAAGATCCAGAACTACGAAAAAATTTTGTTCATAAGACACTGCGACAGAAGAGTCTCTGTTCAACCGTTTCTCAAAATTCTCAAACTGGACAAGACTGGTTAAAGCCATTGCACGACTCATGCGATGTGTCAAAGAGGTCAAGGGTTCACTCTCCAGAACTAACAAAGTCACCAATCTTGAGGAGAGAAAGGAGGCGGAGCTTTTCATCGCAGCTACAGTCCAAAGGGAAGTGTTTTCGGAAGAAATCAAAGATCTAAAATCCAACAAGGAACTAACAAAGAACAGCACAAACAGGCTGCATAAACTGAATCCTTTCTTGGATGAAAAGAGTGTGCTCAGAGTAGGAGGTTAGCTGAGCGCTCAGCTTTACACACCTACATTAAACATCCGGCAATCTTGCCAAGCAAAACCCATATATCACAGCTGCTTATTGATCACTTCCATCAAAGGGTTCCTCACCAGGGACGTGGGATGACTATGAACGAGCTACGATCAAATGATGCAGTCATACAGTGTCTTCCCACATTTACAAGTGTGTAAAATGTAGAAAGTTCAGAAGAAATGCTGAAGTGCAAAGAATGGCAGATTTACCGCGTGAAAGAGTGGAAACATCGCCGCCCTTTAACTATTGTGGAATGGACTGCTTGCCCATTTTACGTTAAGGAGGGAAGAAAGGAACTTAAACGCTACGGTCTGCTATTCACATGCCTGTGCTCGCACGCTGTGCATATAGAGCTACTTGACGACATGACATCTGACGCTTTTATTAATGGTCTTCGAACACTTGATTGCCATACGTGGAAATGTTCGGCAGCTTTGGTCAGATCAGGGAACCAACTTTGTGGAGCAAGACGAGAGTTCTTGGAATCCTTGAAGAAAATGGACCAAGAAGGCCTAAAACAATTGGCTTGTGAGTTTGTCATGAATCCAGCATCTGCTAGTCATATGGGTGGAGCCTGGGAAAGGCAGATCAGGACAATAAAGTGTGTTGACATCTATTTTGGATCATTCATTCAAAAGGCTTGACATTTCATCTTTATGTACATACCTTTATGAAGTTATGGCGATCATAAATAGTAGGCCCTTAACAACTCACCTGCTCAGTGATCCCGCTTCTCCACAACCTCTTACGCCGAATCACATTCTGCCCATGAAGTCTTCAGTGGTTTTACCACCACCTGGCAGTTGTGAAAGAGGACATTTATCTTCAAAAGATGGCGCAAGGTACAGTACTTGGCCAATGAATTTTGGACCAGATGGAAAAAGGAATACCTGCTCAATCTTCAGCAAAGAAATAAATGGCACAAGACACAGAGAAATGCCAAGGTCAATGAGATCATTGTGGTCATTGTGATTCTGATGGACAATAGTTTGCCCAGAAATGAATGGAAACTGGCCAAGGTCACTAAAGCGTACCCTAGTGAAGATGGAGTTTTAGGAAACTTGAACTGTTGATGAGTGATGCGACACTTGATGATCAAGGAAAAGAGTTAACAAACCAGTATATTTTGAAAGACCCATCCACAAAACAGTTACTCTAGTCGAAGCTGAGTAGCTCAGAACTATGACATGACTTTCTATAACATATGTTAGAACACAGACATTTGTTGTTTTCTTTTGCATTCAGGTTTAGTAGGAAATCACTTGTGATTTGGTGGGAGTGTGGCTGTCATCGGCGGCAGTTATGCATTTTGGGTTAATTTTATGGTTTTAAGTTAAAGTAATGTAAAGTATTTTGTGTTTATTGAAGGTTGTATGGATGTTGCCAGAGTGGAACCATTGTTTGGGTTGTTGTTTCTTTGGGGACATATTTTTGGCTACACGCTGCAGATAGAGGGCAGCATGCTTGTTTTTGTTTAATTGGCGAAGAAGCTTGTTGAGGCATGTACCGAGGCTCGTGTGGAAGAAAAGGCTAACCCTTTCAGGTGGAAGCGCCAATGAGGTACATGTTTTTGTATTTTGTTTTGCATAGTAATAAAATGTTTATTTTAAGAATTTGAGTTTATTAACCACATGTTTAAGGGTAGTGTAATGTCTTTGTTGTTGTAAGCTAAGCCACTTTATATTAAATGTTTGTATATTTATTTCTGTAAATATATATTTTGTTATACAGTTCTCATGGCATGGTCAATAAATGCCAGTTACCATCGAAGAACGGCTTGTGTATGTTGTCTACCTGGAGGGAGTTATATTTTTGCTTTGATGTTTTTTGATGCCATAATTGCATTAAACCATAAACTTATTATTTATTGTCAAAAGAGATAAAAATAGTTAAAGTACAGATTTCCATCTGACCAGCAGCTCCTTGAAGCTGCTGACCTTTGACCTGCTGTGAAGCAGAAAGGATGGACTTAGTGTTTCTCTCACTGCTTCAGCATTTTAGTTCTGATTCATTTCAATAAATTATGATTAAATATTATCTTTACTGCTGTTTCAGTTCAACAGCTGCTGAGGAACAGATGATCTTTTCTTCATGTCCTGATAACTGAAATCTTAGAACTGATTCTGGTTTTGAACTATTTTTACCATCACTGATGTTTTTGGATAAATTAAAATGATTCTTCTGGGTTTAATAATCAGATATCATGCAGGTTCTGCTTTCACCACCAGAGGGAGACAAATCCCCACCAACTAAGAGTCCAGTTGGTTCCAAGTTAAAACTGGTTCTGGTTCCATTAGAGCTGAACAGAACCTGGATCAGCAAAATAACAGCAGCAGAATGTTTGTGTTCAAACTGGGAGTCATGAGAAGAATTCATGTCTTTACAAGTCAGCAGGTAAACAATCCTCTGTCTCCCAGTCAGTTCCAGTCAGACCAGTTTGGGCTCATTTCTCTAAGTTAATTAAAACTTTCAGTTTAAACTCAACTTTTCAGGTGTGGCACTAGACTGATTCTACTGTGGTTCTGTTGGGTCTCAGTTCAGATGCTCTTCTTCAACTCTTTAGATGGTTTGAACAAGCTGTAAGTTCACTTTGTTTTCTTCTTAAAATTTGTTTTCAGGAGTTTCCTGATTGTTTCTTATTTTTCTCCCTGATGTTTGGATAACAGGTTCACTACTGACTTGAACTCAAAGTTTCATCTCTCTGCTGTTTGAAAGTTAATCTACTGAATTATTAGATTATTGACAAACTGAAATCAGACAAGTTGATGAACAGCTGATGTTTCTTTGTTTTATTCTCTGAACAAACTGCTTCATGTTTTTATTTCCTGGAATCAAATTCTAGTCTTTACTTAAAGTTAAACACAACAGTTTCAAAGTGAAATATTATTGTTAAAATGTGTTTAATTCAGTCTGATTATTAAGTAGTTAATCTTTAATGGAGCAAATAATTAAATAACTTCACGTGAATTAAAATACTTCCTGTTGTTCAGGTTGAATCAGTGAATGTAAATGTTGCTCCATGTCTCCACCTAGTGGACTGATAGTAGAAGTGCAGCAGCTGGTGGCAGCTTCCTCTGCCTCTCTGCTGTCTGACTGCATTCACCTGACACTGATATGAACAGAGAAGAAGAGCCAATCAGAGGAGGAGCAGGTCGTATTATATGGTAGTATTATTTAGCAATAAATACTACCATATAATACTTTCTACAGTGTTTTGTTTAGAAAGTAGCATAACATCCCACCCCGTGCTGCCTTTTACCTAAATTAATTTATTTTAATTTCTGAAAGGTGGGAACTTTATTCCAAGTTAAAACTAATTCTTGTTTCATTAGAGCTGAACAGAACCTGGATCAGTATAATAATAGCAGTTTGTGTTCAAACTGGGAGTCATGAGAAGAATTTATGTCTTCAGACGTCAAAAGATAAACTTTCCTCTGACTGTTCTCAGTCAAACCAGTCTGGGCTCATTTCTCCCCATAACACTTTATGTTTAAACTTACCTGCTCAGGTGTGGCACCAGTCTGGATCTACTGTGGTTCTGTTGGGTCTCAGTTTGTTGTTCAGATATTCTTCATCAACTCTTGGATAATTTGAACAAACTGTAAGTTTGATTTGTTTCCTACTTGAACTTTGTCTTCAGGAACTTTCCTGTTTGTTTCTCTCTCTGATGTTTGGAGAAAATGTTCACTTCTGATTTAAACTCAAAGTTTAATCTTTGCTGTTTGAAGGTTAATCTACAGGATTATTAGATTACTGATGACCCAAAATCAAACATGATGAACATCTGATGTGTTTTTTCGTTACTGAACAAACTGATATATGATTTTATTTCCTTGTATCAAACTCTGGTGTCAGCCATTAAAGTCAGACAAAATTTTGCCCTGCTTCCTTTCAAAATTAATTGCTGTTGTAGAAAAATGTGTTCAATTAAGTCAAATTATTAAATACCTAATCTTTAATGGTACATTTAAATAATTTATAGAGATAAATAATTAAACTAAAATACTTCCTGTTGTTCAGGTTGAATCAGTGAATGTAAATGTTGCTCCATGTCTCCACCTAGTGGACTGATAGTAGAAGTGCAGCAGCTGGTGGCAGCTTCCTCTGCCTCTCTGCTGTCTGACTGCATTCACCTGACACTGATATGAACAGAGAAGAAGAGCCAATCAGAGGAAAAGCAGCTGATCTATTTCCAGCACTAATGATGTAAAGGATGATCAGAGTTGATGTGCAGATGAATGATGTGTGTTTCCTCTGCAGGTGAAGGTAGAAAGTGTGTGTGAGCTGATTCAGCAGCATGGATCAGTGTGAGGACAGAGAGGAGGGAGTCCCTCCCTCTAAAACCACTCTTGTGGGGAAGATGAGAGCCAGAGCAAAGGTCAGAGGTGAGGTCACCATCTCTAACTGTCCACAGCCCTTTTACACACAGCGTTCACTATATCAGGCCAAAACAGACATGGTGATGAAGCTGCTGCTGCTCCTCTTTGCTGCTTCATCCAGACTGAACAGTTTTAATCATCATGTTTCTGTCAGGATCCATCAGAGACCAGAACCAGAACCAGAACCGGAACCCAGCTGTGTGTCTTTTAAGAGCGACTGGTCAAAGGAAGATCTCATTACTTTAAATCTCCTGGATCTCCACCATCAGAGAGGTGAGCTGTTTCTACCTGCTGTAACTGTTTATATCTGTTATTGTGGCCATGTGACGGTACCAGGTTCTGTTGGGTTCTGCTGTCATTAGACTGAATATCAGGTGATTTTCTTTTCATATGTATTACATCAATGACACTGATGCCTCCATGGTAATATGTCTACTTAAGGACCATGTTACCTTTCCATTGATGGTCTTTGTGCCTCGTTCTGGGTTGATCTCAATGAAGCGACTAAACAAGACAATAAAAAACAAAAACTTTAGGAAAACTGGCAATTTGAAGGCAGCAGGTCAATGTAATATAAAAAGAGTTTTGTACCTAATATGGATAATTCTGTTTTTAAATATATTAAGATAACATGTCACCAAATTGGTCAACTGTTAACTAAACTTTATAGCTCCTAAAAATGTTCTCATTGTATTTTACTAATTGTGAAGTGTTTTTAAAATAACATCATGGGAGTAGTTTTACCGTTCAATAAGCTCCAAAGTCTTTGCTGCCTCATCTTGATTTTTAGGTTGAATGTGTAGAAATTATTAATGCTGCTGCAGGTTTTGTCTCAAATGTTGGCTGGACTGAATCAAAGATGGCATGGCTTCCCATATAGAAAAGATATATGCAATTCTAATGAGGTTTTTATCTTTTTTGTTTGAAACTTATATTTATTGCATAACACATAAAGTACACTGAAGCTACGTATGCTTTGTAATTTTTTACAAAACAAAACATAATTTGGGTATTTGGTTTATTTCTTCTAATGTTTTTCTATTTCTTTTCCATATGGGTTTCAGTGCTGACCATCCACAGCCACTTTGTGCTCATTGCTCTATGAGACAGAAGTTTTGTTGTTTTCCCTCAAACATTTTACTATCCTTTTACGTATCAAAGCTGAATTAATTTAAACTCAACATGAAAAAAGCTATTTTATACCTTTTCAATTATGTTAAAGGGAAGTAGCTTCCAGTCTTCTTGTGTGTACAAATATTTTTAAAGAACCTGAAATTTCAGAACAAAATTCAACATGTTAAAAGTATTAAACAAAACAGGTAAATATTGATGATTTGTTTTCCTCTTACATTATATCAGACAAGGTCTGCCACCTGGCTTGAAACCAAACTGAGGCTGGTTTCAACATTAAACTGAGTTTTTGCCCTGGTAGCAGGTACTATTAAAATTTTTAGGCTTTTGGACCTGGAGCATTTTCAGTGTTGTCTGTACTCGAGATCGGTCTTGTTAAAACCCCTTTTTTTTTGAACATCTTTGTTTAACTGGATAAAAGATACCGATTCAAATTCAAGCAACATGATTTCCCAAGTCCCGTGTTCTGTTCTCTCCTCCTCTATACAGCGACTGCGCTCGAGACATCGCAGTGGTTTCTATAGAGACAGAAGATGTCTGTCTAATCATTGAAAAAGTGAGTCAGAATTGCGCTTCATAAACAAAAAGAAGATAAGATCCAAGGAGAAAGCGATGTTGGGCAAAAGCTAGCTGCACAGAGACAGCACTTGTGGTGAAAAAGAGTTGTCACTGCTGGATTATGTGTTGATTGATGTGTCGCACATATGGGACAACACTGTGTCCAAAAGTCTGCAAAAAAAGTGATGTGACATTCAGGAGCGATCCGATTCCTAAAGGCTCTACTAGAGAGAGGACTGGATCCTCACAGAGTTCAATGCTCTACTATCCAAGTATTATTATTTTTTTAACTTAAAATTGGTATTTTTAATTAGCAAATAAAAGCGAAAGAGCTCTAACATGCATTTGCTCTTTGATTGTTATAGTTTCAAGGGGCAGACATTACAGCACTGTGCTGCCACTTCATCAGCAGGAGACGGAACGTCGTGAGGCCTTGTGCTTGATTCTGCTTGTTTCCTTGTCAGTGTTCATAGTTGAGCATTATTTGCTGTCAGGGCATTCCTTAATTACTATGTTTCATGGTGCAGAGATTGGTGGTTTATAAAGGCAAACACCCCAGGACGACATCTTTTTAGGGATGGCACGGACCACGGATTGTAAGAGGGAAGCTGAAAGTTTTTTTAATATTAGTTCAATTTATTTCCTTCAGTAGTTAATCCTAGGTGTTTTTATAGAAATGTTGGTCTTTCAGATCAATTTGAGAAAAAATTTTGATCATATTTCACATTTATTATGTTATGTGCATGTAAAAGGTGTTTTTGGTCTGACTTGGCCGAAAAGTTTTGGTCTTTCTCATTTTCTTGGTCCTTACCCCCAAACCCTTTTGGGAGTAGTGTTTGGGACATCTGAAGCCAGGCCCCAAGGCCTGTACCGGAAAAAGGGCGTGTCCGATGGAAGCCCGCTTGGGCTGTGTCATCTTCTAAAAACCCCACGTGACTGGTGCAACCTTCAACTGCCCCGGCCCCTTGTAACCTTCCTTGCTTGGTTGTTTGTCACCTAAACAATGGAATAAAAACTCTGCAGGGGGTTTTTTGACTGGTTTGCAAGTGGTCAACGGAATCGCACTCCTCAAAATTTTTTATTTTTTTTAGATGAGTTCCTATAGTTTAAAAAATTAAAACAGTTATTCCTCACAAACATTATGAATTATTTTTTCCCATTAAGGTTCCAAAATAACATTCAACAACAAACAGAAAAATTAAGTCAACTCCCATCCATTTCATTCACAAAACATTTTGAAAAATATATATTTTCTATATAAATTTATACTTTGCCCCACCTACTACGTACAGAATGAAAATTGTTCACAATGGCCCCTTTTTTCCATGGAAGTGGTCGACAGCTGAAAAATAAAAGACACGGTTAGGTTGTGACTGGTGGACCACCAGCACCAACCGAATCCACTCCTTAAGCCCAAGCCATGAAAATTTCCACAAACTATATTTAAAAAATTTCTTGCAGTATTCGAAGGACCAGAAACATATGACCTAGAAAAGGTAGTAAAGGGGAAGTGGTTCTCACCTACCTCCAAGCACTCAGGATTCTGCGGGGGAGCCTAAAAGGACCATTGCTCAGTTACTCATCACCCCCACTAGGGGGTTTCCCTAAAACATATGTTTTGATTAACCCATTATAAATACATGCAGTTATTACTATAGTTCTTTTGGTTAAAATTTACATAAACATACATATATATTTTCTTATGTGCAGGTTTAATTTGCTCAACAATCGGGGGATGTCTGGTGTGTTACGACTCTGGTCAGCCGGAAAGACTCTGGACCCTTTACTTCAAGGGATTTTCCCAGCATATTTTATCGTTTTGACTCGTTTATGACCCCCCAAAAAAAACAGTAGAATCAAACACTGTGACTTAGCATGGTTAAAATCCGAACCTGGCATGGCGCAATCATTTTATTTAAACTTTCTTACCTTTATCATTTAAAAGCTATTTTTTAATACTTAGTAATGTTAACCAAGGGTTACACAAACATTTTTGCCCCCCAAAATTCACCCACACACCATGAAACACAAACATTTTAAATACGTTTTTTTTATTTTACGAGTAATATTTTAAAGCTTGCGTCATTTGGGGAAAAAAATCAGGATAACTGCCATTTGATTTTCTAAAAACGAATAGCATAAAATGTTTTTTTTCTAGTTTAAGCTACTTGTTTTAATAAACCCAAAACAACCCCAAATTAATGTTATATTACAAAATCCGGAAAAAATAAAAATGTATTAAACGGTGTTAACAAAAGAAAATTTAAAAAAAGTATTAGTTATGAACAACAAAAAAATCACCCCCATATTGTGGTAACAAATAAAGCCCTTCTCCTATGCCCAAAAGATCTTAATCCAAAAGTTTTTTTGCGTTTTTTTGATTAAAAAGACGCAAGTTCATTTCAACATCGTTTCAAAATAGTGAACTGGACTTTACATGGCAAAACTGCCTCCCAGCACTTGGGCTCTAAATTCTGCGTGTCGGTTCAAATAAAGCACAATGAGCCTGTTTTTGCTTCATGGGTTGTTTAGGTCATTTGGGTAAAAGGCATCGAGGGTTTTTGTTAACAAAAAAAAAGACATTAACATGTATTGATGAAATGTTTATTAGTTTCTAAATTGTTGATTTGTTTTTTTTCTTTTTTTAAAATTTTTTTATATAAATCCTTTGAACTACATTGTTGCGGGAACGTGCTAAAAAATTACGTTGATTGTCTAAAATGGAAACAAGAGGAAAAACTCTGCCTTTGAAATTCTTCTTAAATAAAAATATTTACCATTTCTCACCTTCAATTCCCTATTTTGTAGTTGATCAAAGATTTTCAGTCTTGCGAAACAGTTTTAAATTTAAATTTGAGACTAAATTCCATGTAGTAAAATTCATAAAACCCCCATTCCAGGAAAAAAGTAGTGTGAGTGCACTCCCAAGACACTAAAAAAAAGTCCTCTCAAATCTGTCTATGACATAAAGAACTAATTGTTAAAGCCAGGATTAGTTTGGGCCCTAAATTTTTAATAATTAAAACAGCATATATTGTTATTCTCCTGTTACAAACAGGTTTGGGGGACAATTTGCATTTCCCTAATTTTGAAGTGGTCCTAGTACAAGGCCATTACAGTTTCCCCAGCAGGTCTTGTGAGTGGTAAATGAACCTGGAATAATGGACTTTTGCAAAATAAAGTTGGAAAGCTCATGCTCTGAGAGCTTCTTTTTTCCCCATAAATATCGGGCTCAAACGTAAAACCCTGGATAAACTTAAAACACAGCAAAAAAAAAACGACAGAACACAAGAAAACAGATAAGCCCAGGGGCATAAAAAAGGGTTGGTTAAATACACAGAAGGTAATCAGAGCGAGACACAACTCGGAATGAATGGGTAACTGGACAACACGGAGAGTTGGAAAACAGACCTAAGTTAGCACACAGAAAATCACAAATCTTCAGGGGTTACCATTGTGAACTGTGGAACCCCAAACCCATCTAGTTTGGGTGTTTCAATTATTTACAGGGGTTTGATCCATTGCTCAAAAATCAGCTCATTTTTCAGTGAAAACACCTTCATATCTTCATCTCTGGGTGGTGATGATGATTTTCTCTTCTTCTGCCCTGTCATTAACATTTCCTTTCACTGGGAAATACCTGGTAGAGCCAGTCTGGTCCATCAGGACGGTTCCTGTTTTAATGTGAACCCAGTTCGGCGGAAGGAAAGTTTCATGATGGGTTGGTGGATCGGAACTCAGCAAACTGAGCTGATGGACCATCAGAGGTTCTGCTGGTTCTTAGTGGGATAAAGGGAACCAAATCTTTGCGTGGATCATCTGGTCTTGCTCACACCCAGATATCACTTCATGGACCTTTCCCTTTTTTTCTCTGTGGGACAGATATAATGTGGCTCCTGGCTTCCAGGGATCTAAGGATCCATTTTAAATCCTCACTATAACACCCAGGAGGGTCCCATGGACACATATCTCAGTCTCCCCCATGTAAATCACCTCAGATCTAATCAACAGCCCTGATGGATGCCCCAAAACTCCTAAAACATGTGTGAAGAACCTTCACTTCCCCCTCCCCAAGCTCTGGACATTGCTCCACCAGCATCAAGGGGCAGGTTGGACTGTTTGGAGTCCAAGTTCAGCACCAGCTTTTAACATGTTTACTGATTCTAGTGTTCTGGTCTTTACCCTGTAGTTTATTTTTCTCTTTTTAACTTTGTATTATTTCATGTTGCTCTGTTTTTGATTTAGCACCCGATGTGACCCCCTGAGTTATGTTATTGTAAATATTGCTGGATTTATTTCGTTTCCCCCTAATTTTTCCCTGGTTCCTCAGTGAGCAGCAGAGCTCAGAGGTTCCCAGTGGTCTTGCAGCATCAAACACAGCTGGTTTCCTTTGTATCTGTCATGACAACAACTCTCCACTGGTTCTGTTCACAGTCATCTCATGCTGCACTTTGTAGACAGAGGACTGTCAGTCTGTCAACATCATCTGGTATTCTCATGATTTCAGTCATTTCCTTCTTATTATTCTTTTTCCCTGCTGGGGTTTCATTTTTGGGAAACAGTTAAGAAATCGGGTTCGGTCAGATTACCCAATCTCAGATTAGAGGAAGATGAAGGTTTTGGGAAGGGTGAGGATAAAAGGCAGAGGAGGGGCACAGAGAGGCAGTGTGGGGATCATGAACTTCTTGAAAGAGGATGAAGGGAGAGGCTGGCTGACTGTCTGGGAAGTAAAGGGGTTTCTAGTTTTGGACTTGGATAAATCAAATATTTACTCATTTTCTGAAAGATGGAATCCATCATCTTGAAAAGTATTTAACATTCTTTTTTTTGCTTTGTCTTTTCAAAATCTTGCTGCAGTTTGTCAAAACCGTCTGGCCCCCAGAAAAAGGTTAGTCTGTGTTTAGGAATTCTAAAGCAGGGAACCTAACCCAAAGACCAGAAACTCTCACAAGGAGGGACTGGAGAGTTGATGAACATAGGTGGGAAAGGGGCGGGGGCATCGACCACAGAAAACAACAATCAGAAAAGGGGGGCATCTTTAAGTCCACCTGGAAAGATAAACCAATCAAAAAAAAAGGGGGAAAAAGGGTGGCTGGGAAAACAGTCTTAAACAAAAAGTTCCTCTGGACTGGGCTGAAGACAAGGCCCCCAGAACACCAGTTCATTTTTCCCATTCCCTCAGGGAGCTGAATGTGCTGAAGAAAAGTTCAGCTTGTGAAATTTGTTCCCTTCTTCCAAAAACCAAAAGAAATTTTGCGAATTCTTGGTTTTATTTCATCTTTTTTAGTCTGGATGAAAATCGACTTCTGGACTTCCAACAAAGTCCGGGCTGATCCTCAGGGTCCACCTCAGTGGATGTTCCTGATAAACCTCATCAGGGAAAACTCCCCTCTTCTGCTCGCCTCTGGATAACCACACGCTCAGCAGTCGATCCCTCCCATTGTGTGCTGGTGACGAGGTCGGGAGGTTCACTGACCCACAGAAGAATTCAGGAGATTAGAGATGAGGGCGGAGCGGGATTATCTCCAGAGAATCAAGCCTCCATCATGTCAATCCAGTCTTCTGCTGGATCCTGCAGTTCTGGGGGGATGTTTTGGGAAGAGAGGAAGGGCTGCCCACACCGCTGAGATGTGCATCCATTTTCGGTGGTTCAGACCAAAGTGAAGGTAATTGAAGGAGGGGCTGAAACAGATTACCAGTAAAAGGGAAGATGATTATCTCTGGGAAATCTGGCATTTGATCAGCTGAAGAGACGTCTTCTGGGTTGACCTGACAGGTGTGGTCGATCAGACGGCCTCAGTGTACTCAGAAGTGTTACAGATCTTTAAGAAGGGGCTGTACAGACAAGGTGTTCTCTTTGTCCATCTGAGTGTTCAGGAGTTTCTGGCCTCTTCATTTCATCTGACCCATAAACTGTGGTGTAAACCTGATGGAAGGAAAACAACCTTAAAAGTTTTCCCTTATTTAATGAACCTAACTAAAACCTTCCATCAGAGGCTTTTGACCAGGCTGAGTCCAAATGGACACCTGGACTTGTTCCTCCGCTTCCTCCTGGGACTTTCTCAGAAATCAGGACTCCTACAAGGTCTTTGACACAAGAAAGGGGTAGCTCACAGCCCAATCAAAAAACAGTTGTACTAGGAGGAATCAGTGAGAATGTGTCTGCGAAAAAAGCATAAATCTTTCCTGTCGGGATGAACTGGATATATTCTCTAGTGGAGACCCACAGTCTCTGATTTCCCAGGAAGTCTCTCTACAGATAAACTGTTTTTCTCCAGTGGTCAGCTCTGGGTTTCATCTTAGTGTCATCAGGAAAAGATCTGGATGTGTTTGACCTGAAGAAATACTCTGCTTCAGAGGAGGTTCTTCTGAGGCTGCTGCCAGTGGTTAAAGCCTCAAACAAAGCTCTGTAAGGACACAGATTGTTACTGTTTTTAATATTGATAGAAATTTGCCAATGATTATTTAAATATTGATTTCTGTTGTCTCCGTTTATTTATTGGTGCACTGTCTCCCTGATAACACTCAATAGCAGCTGATAAGTAGAAGGGAAACAGACATTATTCAGCGGGTGGTCATGGTATTCCACATTCAAGCAACAAAACGCCTTTTTCTGCTAAAACTGAAACTGGATTTATGAATTTCATTGTGGTATTTAATTTTTCTCTATCAAATAGAACAGTTAACCACAAAAGACAACATAAAGATGTTTAAAATAAGACAGTTGCTTCAACCTTTCCAAGAAGAACATCATCAAGAAAATTTTTTGATAAATTTTCTCATCACTGATTTTTCTCTGTAGAATTCTATCAATCCTAGTGAAAGCAGATTTATATCGATTACCTACTATCAGAGACAATGCACATGTTACTTCAACTGTAAATTTATACTATTTTCCTCTAATCTTTCCAAGATGGACATCACTGACAGGAAATAAGAACATAAATTTTGATGAATTTGATGCAGTTTAGCTTGTGGGAGTTTTTGAACAATCCTACTATTGAGCAATTAGATTGTTTTACAAGCTCAAACTAAACCTGATGCTGGTCTTCAGCCTCGCCCTGATTTTCAGGCTTGCCTTGGACTCTCTCTGTTAAAACTGATACTGGATTAATTTAGTTCATAGAGGAATTTAATGTTTCTCTTGCCAGCCTCCTTGTTGCCTGTAGTTCAGTCCTTCATGGCTGGGCCAAACTACAGACTGAACCAGTTCACAGCAAAGGCACAGAAAGACTAATAAAATAAAACAGTCCTTAAACCTGTCCAAGAAGATCATTTGATGACTGGAAGTAAAACATTCTTTATGATGAACAGTTTAATAACAGATGTTTCTCCCTGTCTCCTCAGACTGAGTGGTTGTAACCTCTCAGAGAGAAGCTGTGAAGCTCTGTCCTCAGTTCTCAGCTCCCAGTCCTCCAGTCTCAGAGAACTGGACCTGAGTAACAACAACCTGCAGGATTCAGGAGTGAAGCTTCTCTCTGCTGGACTGGAGAGTCCAAACTGCAACCTGGAAACTCTCAGGTAAAATGTTCTCAATCCTGGAGAAACCAGATTTATGTCCATTACCTAATATCAGAGATGATGTACATGTTATTTCAACTCTAAAGTTAATACTATACTCCTTTAATCTTACCAAGATGGGCATTATTGCCAGAAAATAAGAATATACATTTTGATTAATTATTTAATAACAGATATTTCTCTCTGTCTCCTCAGACTGAGTGGCTGTAACCTGTCAGAGAGAAGCTGTGAAGCTCTGTCCTCAGTTCTCAGCTCCCAGTCCTCCAGTCTCAGAGACCTGGACCTGAGTAACAACAACCTGCAGGATTCAGGAGTGAAGCTTCTCTCTGCTGGACTGGAGAGTCCAAACTGCAACCTGGAAACTCTCAGGTAAAATGTTCTCAATCCTGGTGAAACCAGATTTTTTTCCATTACCTGTTAACATATAACATGTAGATTTTTTTTCAAGAGTAAATTATAACAATATATGTCTTACTGTGATGTGGTTAACCATACCACATCACACTATCAAGTTTTCACACTTGATAATCTTAGGGGCCTAAATTAAAGCTGAGGAAATTGCTGATGTTATAATCTGTAAAAATGTTTACTCCCTTAATCTGTAAACAGTTTGGTTTCTGTCAAGATGCAAGAGAGGACTTAGCAAATTGCTTTTATCTGAATTGCAATTATGTAATTTAGTATTACATAGTTGCCGTTATAAAAAATTTGTTTGTCAAATGCAACAAACCAAGACTCATACACTTTATGAATTACGTCATCCTATTTGATGATTGTTATGAATATTTCTTCAAACAAATGAAGCAATTAGACCAGTTGATGTCATTTATTAAAAATAAAAAAATTAGCGCATTGCAGCTGCTAATAGGTGGAAAACAACTTTAACCATTTATATTTTACTTTTCTCTGCTCTCTGTAACACCAGGCAGACCCGTTGCCATGGCAACCAACACAACCCTTTGCAGTGCAGAGGAAGTAAATAATGACCAGTGCCCTGCATTGTGATTAGCTTCCAGTTTTGGGCGGTCCCCAACCCACTTGCATTCACGGCTCAGCATTTAAAAATTAATTTCACGGCCAAAATCGGGGTTTTTTAGGGGGTCATATTTTGCTTTTTAGCCCCATTTCAAAATCGGATTTGAATTCACACTTTCCAAAAAAGTTGGACTTTCCTGACAAACAAATTAGGGGCTGATTAAACATTTTAAAACCCCTGGCTTTATCCGCTTTTGGACTCTAATTTTTTATAAAATCCAGAAATTAATAATTAATTAACTACTGGCCATATGATGATCTGTAACTGTTGGTCTTTTCCAATGTTTTTACAAATATTTACAGATATTTGTTATAATGTACTTCAACATTTCTATATTCTCATCATGTGATGAATTGTGTGTCTGCAGCTTATCAGGCTGTTTGGATTTGTTATAATGTACTTCAACATTTCTATAGAAGGCTGTCCCTTCTCTGGCCTCAGCTCTGACCCCCAACCCCCCCATCTGAAAGAGTTGGACCTGAGCTGCAATCATCCAGGAGACTCAGGAGTGAGCTGTTCCCGGCGGGGCTGGGTCAGACGGGGAGACTGGAAGCTCTCAGGTATGGAGGAACCTGCTGCAGGAGCAGAGATTGATAGAGGGGGAAAGGGGGAAAAATTTTTTAGTAGTCTGCTGGTGCATTTAGTTTGAAGGTAAATGTTTGCTGGGATCAAAACCATGAATAACCCGGAGTTGTCTTTTGAGATCAAAAAGGTTTTTTGACCTTAACAAAAGAACAACTAAATATAACCGGTGCCTGTCCTCAACAAGGACAACAGAGCCTCCTAAAAACGGGAACAGCCGTAAAAAATGCATTCAATTACATCAAAAATTTTTCCACGGATCAAGGCTGAACAGCCCACAAAAAAAGTTGTGAAGGAATCAACTTATTATAATAAACCAAACAAATTGGTGGTAAAGTAAACTATAATATACATGAAGGTCAAATAAATAAGCTAATACTTCAGTGTCTCTCACATTAATATTTAGTTTGATCATGAAATTTTAGTTTGGAATCATGGAATTCATAAATGATGTCCCTACATGCCTTGATGTGTCGAGTTTAGATTGATTGTATTTTAATGGTGATTATTAAATCAGGTTGAGCTTCCAGAAATGTTTCCAGTTTCTGATGTCTTTTAGGCTTCAGTGGGTTTCATTAGGTTGTTACTGAGGGATTTCCTTTCTCCTCTGTTGGAGCTTTTCCTGTGTTTGGAGAAATGAGTTGTGCAGACACAACTAGTCTTCCTACATGCACTGCAGTTTCAATCCAAATGTTGGACTTCTCAGTGGAGGACAATGTGTCTGAGAGACATGTAATGTCCATGTTTGCTGCTGAAAGGAGACTGATGGTCGCCCTCCTCCTTTCAGGGTGGAGCCTGCTGAGTCAGTTCTTGACATAGGTCTGAGAAGTGTAAGTGTGTTTTTCATCTGATTCATGACAACAAAGCAGCTCACATTCACCATCTTCAAACTGTCACTCTCATTCAGATTCAAGGTCAATAAATGATCAATACTGCAGCTGGATTGTGTTTGTTCTCTCCATCAGTTCTGTCAACTCACCATCGACAACACAGTGAACAGAAAACTGAAGCTGTCTGAAGACAACAGGAAGGTGACACGTTTGGAGGAGCTTCATCATATCCTGATCATCAGACAGATTTGATTATTATCCTCAGCTGCTGTAGAACTAGTCTGACTGAGTCGCTGTTACTGGGAGGTCGAGTGGACTGGGGGAAATTAATATATCAGTGAGTTACAGAATCAGGAGGAAGGAGACAGTATCAGACTGTAGGTTTGGTATGTGATCATTCTGAGGCTGAGCTGCTCTGATTCTGGTTCTCTGTCTATCCAAGTACTGCAAACACGTCTCTCGTCCTCCTCTGTCTCTAACAGAGTAGCAGTTATGTGGACTGTCCTGCTGGCATTCTGTCCTTCTACCAGAGTCTCCTCTGACTCACTGGTCCACCTCACACCTTCACACCACATTCACTGAACCTCTGATTCCTGGATTTGGGTTCTTTTGGACCAGTTCTGGTTCCTCAGTGTTTCTGTGCTGAGTTGAGTCTAAAGAGTCTAAATATTTTCCTCCTGTCAGAGAAACTCTCTCACTGTTGAACAGATAGTTCAGTCTCTACATGTCTCCCTCTTTCACTCAGAAGCACATTATCAGATTCATGAATTAAATCTGTTCTTTAGTGAAATTCTTCTAAAATGATTCCTTGGAAACTTGGATTGAAGCTTGGATTATTCCAGGATCCACATCTTGTTTCTGTTTCCAGAATGTTGATTTTCTTTTTTACCCCTTTCATTCATCAGTCAGATTTTATTCAAATGTTGTGCAGTTTTTCAATAGTGGATCTATGTTTTCTGTGGCTCCTATTTTGCGAAATACAGTAAGTGGATTATTAGTTAATGATATGAATTATCATTTACCTGTTTTTGTTGTTTGTGCCACATGAAAGATAAGATTAAGAATAATTATCTAAACAAAACTGGGCGTCAGCATTGAAACAAAATGAAATGGATAAAGCATTTGATAATTTTCTGAATAATTTTAAATCATTATATGATAAAATATTGTCCCAACAGAAAGTTTGTTCATAGAGATGAACTCCATGGATCACGAAATACCTGTTAAAAAAAAAGAACAAACTATACAGAGACTTCATAAAGCATAGAGCTGAAAAGAAATAAAAAAATATACGAATAAATTAACGCTTTTTTACGGATAGTAAAACAATATCATTATAGCAAACTGTTGGATAGAAATAAAAATAATATTAAAGATATGTGGAATATTTTAAACAGGGTCATTAGAAAAATCTCCTGGCACACCACTCTTTCTCAACACTTTACAAATAATTATAAAAACCTTAACATAGAAGAGATAATTCATAATTTTATAAATATTTTGTAAGTGTTGGGCCTTCATTGGCTGAAGAAATCCCAGAGCCCATAAAATATGAAACACTAAATGACACATTAGTAGAAATCCAGATTCCATGTTTGTCACAGCAACAGAAGGAAAACAAATGATAGATATAGTAAATAAATGTAAAAATAAAAGGTTAACTGAATGTAATGGCATTGATATGATAATAATAATGAAGGTGATTCTGGAAATTATCCAGCTGCTAACATATATTTGTAACTTATCAATTCAAACTGGTTTATTTCCACAAAAAAATGAAAATTGTAAAAGTATGTAAATCTGGGATTAGACATAATTTCACAAATTACCGGCCTGTTTCATTATTTACACAATTCTCCAAAGGTTTGGAAAAGATATTTGCTGCCAGATTGGATAGATTTATTAGTGACTCGCTGAGAGTCATTATGGATTTAGGTCACAAAGATCCACAGTGATGCAGTTCTTCAGTTAATAGAAGAGATGACCAGTGCATTAGATAAAAATAAACCTGCTGTTGGGGGATTTATTGATTTAAAAAATGAATTTTATATGATTGATCATTAAATACTCATCAAGAAACTCAAGTGTTTTGGTCTAAGGGGTGCAGTTTTACTCTGGATGAAAAGTATCTCAGCAACAGGCAACAATTTGTGCAACTGGGTGATTTCCAGTCCTCAAGCTTGGACATTGTTTGTGGTGTTCCCCAGGGCTCAGTATTGGGACCAAAGTTATTTAGTTTATACATAAATGATATATGTAAGGTTTCCAAAATACTTAATTTTGTTTGATTTGCAGACGATACAAACATTTTTTGTACAAGTGAAAATTTAGCAGCTTTTGATAGAAATTAATTTGAGTTATTAAACTGAAAAAGACGTTTGATATTAAATTATCACTAAATTTAGATAAAATCAAGTTTATGTTATTCGGAAATTGTAAAGGGCACAGCGATTTATAAATAATAATTGATAATGTGACTGTGGAGAGAGTCACTGAAACTCGGTTTTTGGGAGAATTGATTCATAATAAGATCTGTTGGAAACCTCATATTAAATATGATCAATCTAAAATAGCTAGAAGTATTTGCAGTTCTCTCTAATACTAGAACATTTCTAAACTCCTCAGCCCTTCATAATTATTTACTGTTCATTCATTTTGCCATTTCTAAGTTACTGTGTGGAAGTTTTTGGCAAAACTTCTCTTCAACCATTACAGAAAAGAGCCATTCAATATTTCAAAAGATTTTTATTGTCATGCCAACATTTTTATTTATAGATTCTTATTTCCTGAAACTCCCAGATTTGGTAGAGTTTTAAACTGCACTGTTTATGTACAAAGCTAGAAACAAACTATTACCAGAAAATATTCAGAAATTGTTTCCTGGTAAAGTGGGGAGATATGACTGCAGAGAAAACATCAACTTCAGGACTTTGAATGTTAGAACAACAATGAAAAGATTCAGCATCTCAGTCATTGGAGTGAAGATCTGGAATAAACTCAGCAAAGAGTTGAAGCAAAGTCCAAGCATGAGGCGTTTTAAGAAAAGCCTCAAAATGATGATTATTAAAAGGTACAAGAATGAATTTGGCTGGGAATTAAAGCACCGTGGATGATTTGAGCAACTGGATATATGTGTGTGTATGAGTGTAAATATATGTGTGTGTTTGTGTAAATAGGTTTATATGCAGGTAGATGTGTATATATGTGTGTATTTTCATCTGGTTCAGGAACTGTTATTGGGAAATGGGAAGATTATTTTGTTCTGAGTTATTGAATGGAAAAGGGTTATGATTATAAAGTTAAACTTCATCAAACTCCTTTTCAGACTCAGTCACAGAACAAGTGGTGTATTTACATGTATTTAAAATGTATTTGGGAACAAGGTTTTGTATTTACACTTAGAAACATGAAAGTCTTTATTATTTTTTGTTGGTGAAATGTTTGTCTGAAATAAATCATCATTATCAAATATGTCAGATTAAAATGATAAATGCTCCTTTTGTATATTTGCTGCAGTTATATAGTTAAATAATGTGTTAATTATTTTCTATACATCAGGGAAAACTCAAGTAAAACCAACACTGAACCTGTTTGTACTCCAGAAGGAAACTATCTGATTATAACTGTGATTGATTACTTTCATCCAAGTAATGATGCATTTTTAAATGCAAACTTTAAATTGTATAATTTAGTAAAACTCATAACATTGGCCATGAACAAAACCTATAATAGACGCTTTCAATGGAGTTTACAGAAATATTAGATATCTTCCAAAAACTTTGAATTAAGACAGAGGGATGAATTTAATGTAAACATCAGCATGAATATTAAAAATAATTGTGCTTCAGTTAGAGATTCAGATGTGGAATAATAGTTATGAGCGTTAAAACCGTCTTTCACTCTAATTTAAAAAATTGTAAATAATATTTTTATATCAGGTTTGATTATGTTTTCTTTTATGTATTTGTCTACAGATTTAGATGTTACTTTTGGGAAATGTTTTAGAAAAATATACAGGAAAGATATTTTGTTTTGATTTGATGAAGCTTTATATGTTTTACTTTTACAAAGTATAATAAGTTTCTGCTTCTTAAACTTTAGTCAACTCCACACTTTGTGTTTCTGCCATTGACAAGAATTTAAATTTTATTTCTATATTTGTTTTATGTCTTGTTTTTTCTTTTTTGACATGTATGTTTACAAAAATAAACAGAATAAATCAATATAAACCTCTGAACTCAGCAGTGGTTCTGGTTCTTCTGGACCTCCTGATGAGCTGATGATGAGTTCTTGGTTGGGTTCTGGCGTGTCGGCCTCTCCTGGGAAAGTTCTCCACTGTTCCATGTTCTCCATGTGTGGATCCTGGTTCTACTGAGGTTCTCTGGAGTCCAGAACCTGACAGATGGTTCTGGAACAGTTTCCAGACTGATAGATGTCAGAGACTTTGTTCCTCTGCTGGTTTTGAGTTTTTTAGATGATGTGATGCTTTCAGAGATCTTTCATCCATCAGAGGTTCTGATAAAATAATTTATTGTGTCTGCAGGTCTGGTAATAATCAGGTCTGGGTTTACTGGGAGATTTGGTTTCCTGCAGGAGATTAAAGCCGAACACAGACTGGAGGAAACGCTCACAGTTCTTAGTGGAAACAGACTTTACTCAATTAGCAGCAGAAGTTTTGCTTTTATTATTAACACTTTTAATTAATTCCTCATGAATTTAGACCAATTTTGAAAGTTTAAATATCCGTAATCGGCTGATGCATCAACATTTCTGCCCAGATCTTTATATCGATGCTTCCCTGTTTATGATATTTAGACTAGATTGTTTCCAGTGGGAAAGCAGGAAAACTGCATTCCTGTAGTATTTTAAATGTTGATGTTGAGGGTGTAGTGTTTGGTCGGAGACATCAGAACGTGAGACGGCGACACCAGCAGCCGGTCCTCCACCTCTTGGCTCTCGTACTCGGTGTAAAGGTCATAAGTACTCCCTCTCATTTCTGCCATTATTCACTCCTCTCTCTCCACCGGAACAGTTCCTGCATCATTTAAAACTGCTGCCATAACCCCTATCCTGAAAAAACCTGGCGCTGACTACCGTAATCACAATAATTTCCCTCCTATCTCCAACTTGCCTTTCATCTCCAAGATTCTTGAAAAGACAGTTGCATCTCAACTCCATACTTACTTATCCAACAATAACCTGTATGAACTGTTTCAGTCTGGTCCTCCATAGTACAGAAACAGCTCTCATAAAAATCACCAATGACCTCCTCTTGGCAGCTGACTCCGGCTTGCTGTCCATCCTCATCCTCCTCGACCTGAGTGCAGCGTTTGACACCATCTGCCATGCCACCCTACTCAATAGACTTTCCTCTATTGGTATCACTCAGACTCCTCTAAACTGGTTTAAATCATATCTCTCCGGCCGCACTCAGTTCATCCGGATCAAAACCTTCACTTCCGAGCCTTCATCTGTCACATCAGGAGTTCCCCAGGGCTCTGTCCTTGGGCCCCTCCTCTTCATTATTTATCTTCTTCCCCTCGGCACTATTTTCCACAAGCACAATATGGATTTTCACTGTTATGCGGATGACACCCAGCTCTATGTTTCCAGTAAGCCCGCCTCCAACCTCCCACCATCCTCGCTTACCGACTGCTTGACTGAAATAAAATCCTGGTTCACCTCTAATTTCCTTAAACTTAACAGTGACAAAACAGAGGTTCTTCTCATTGGTACAAAATCCACCCTGGCTAAAACCAAAAATTTCAGTATTGACATTGATAACCGTTCCATTTCTCCCTCCCCTCAGGTAAAGAGTCTGGGTGTCATCCTCGACAGCACTCTTTCTTTCCAGTCTCATATCAACAATATCATCTGTTTGGCTTATTTTCACCTACGCAACATCAGCCGCCTCCCCCCCTCCCTTACTCCCCATTCCACTGCCATCCTTGTTCACTGTCTGGTTACATCGCGCCTTGACTATTGCAACTCCCTTCTGTTTGGTCTCACCCATAAATCTCTTCATAAGCTCCAACTGGTCCAGAACTCAGCTGCCCGTATCATCACCAAACCCCATCCATTCATCACATCACTCCAGTCCTGCAAAACTCCACTGGCTGCCAACCAAGTTCCGCATAGATTACAAAATTCTCCTGTTCAATTTCAAGGCCCTTTACAATCTCTCCCCACCATATCTTTCAAATCTTGTTCATATTGCCATTCCCTCTCGCTCCCTCAGATCATCCTCCTCCATCCTTTGGACTGTCCCCTCCGCCCGTCTCTCCACCATGGGGAGCAGAGCCTTCAGTCGCTCTGCTCCCGACTTTGGAACTCGTTACCACCTCACATTAGAAACATAAAGTCAATCTCACAATACAAACCAGAACTCAAAACACACCTTTTAGATCTGCTTTTTCCACCTGACACAATTGGTTTTGCCTGATTTTATATTGATTTTATACATTGTTTTTTTTCCTTTCTTTTTTTTTCTTCCTTTCTTTTTCTTTTCATCTCTTAGTTTCTGTTACTGCTGATTTTATTCTTTGTACGGTGTCCTTGAGTGCCAGAAAGGCGCCTTTGGAATAAAATGTATTATTATTTTTATTATTAAATGTCTCTGCTCAGGTTCTGCATGAGGGGAAACATTCATGGGGATCAACGTTCAGCTTGTAGGCAACAGGAACAAAACAAAGCTGCAGGTAAACATTCAAGCTGGCAGAATAACGAGTAAACCCCAATTAACTGGTGGAAACTAATTTGGTTAGACAAACCTGCATTTAAATGACCCAAAGTTATTGATTATTCTGATGATTAATTGGATTAAAATGGTCTCATTTTAAAGATTTTTCATTTAACCATTTATGCCTGTTGTACAGTTTTATATATAAACAGATAATTAAATCATTTATTAGAATATATTTACTAAGTTTTTTCCATCTTAAATGCAAAATGTTCATATTTTAAACTTTTTAACTCTCTGGTCAACATTTCTGATCTGGGAGGAACAGCCTTTTCTCCAGGCTGCTCCTCCTGACTCTAGCGCCACCTACTGGCTGTTTGCCTGACATGACAGCTGAGGAGTCAAGAGGGAAACAAGGAAATAAATGCTAAAACATCGACCGGTTCATCCAGTTTGAATGTCATAGTTATGACACGTAGTCATTGTTTTCTAGTCGGTGGGGGAATTTTTCTGCCACATTTTTCAGTTTGAAAGCAGGACTTCATGTGTTTCCTCTCTAAACTTGTAATGTTTCTACTCAAAACTCCTGCTGTCTTGAAATATTCACTGTGCTTTCTCAAGCCTTTCTCCTTTCGCTCAAAACTTTTCTCTCCTTGGATCAAATCTCTGCTTGCAAAACTCTCCGCCTGCCTGAGAATCATTTTCTACTCAAGTTGGAACAGAAAGTTTGTAATGTGTGTGATTTGGCTTTCAGACGATAGTTACACTTTAAAGAGTGACATCTTTCTTTCAAAAGAATGATATTTATCAGTTTTATGGGTTTTCTAATATCCATCTATCTAGATTGTTCCTGTATTGTTAGAATAGACAGACATCTCTCTATCTAGACAGATGCATCACCACACAGGGACACAGAAGGAAACAATGAGTTTCCTTCTAACCAACCTGCAGCACTTCTAGAATCCAAATGTTATAGAATCCAGTTTAACACTTGCATTCTATTGGCTGAGAGGTTGCTAGGCGACGGTACTTTTCTGTGTGGATCCATCAGCTGTTATGTGGTGATATTAAGGACTAGAGTTGAGTTTGTTCCTTTTGTTTATTTTTCAGATTATTTCTGGTTAGTTTTTATTTTTAATAGATTCTTATTTCCTATTTTTGTTTTTTTATTCCATAATTGCATTAAACCATAAACTTGTTATTTATTGTCAAAAGGGATAAAAATAGTTAAAGTACAGATTTCCATCTGACCAGCAGCTCCTTGAAGCTTCTGACCTTTGACCTGCTGTGAAGCAGAAAGTTTGGACTTAGTGTTTCTCTCACTGCTTCAGCATTTTGGTTCTGATTCATTTCAATAAATTATGATTAAATATTATCTTTACTGCTGTTTCAGTTCAAGAGCTGCTGAGGAACAGATGATCTTTTCTTAATGTCCTGATAACTGAAATCTTAGAACTGATTCTGGTTTTGAACTATTTTTACCATCACTGATGTTTTTGGATAATTTAAAATGATTCTTCTGGGTTTAATAATCAGATGTCATGCAGGTTCTGCTTTCACCACCAGAGGGAGACAAATCCCCATCAATGAAGAGTCCAGTTGGTTCCAAGTTAAAACAGGTTCTGGTTCCATTAGAGCTGAACAGAACCTGGATCAGCAAAATAACAGCAGCAGAGTGTTTGTGTTCAAACTGGGAGTCATGAGAAGCATTTATGTCTTCAGATTTCTGCAGATAAACATTCCTCTGACTCCCAGTCAGACCAGTTTGGGCTCATTTCTCCAAGTTAGTTAAAACTTTCAGTTTAAACTCAACTTTTAGAAATGAGCCCAAACTGAGCACCAGTCTGATTCTACTGTGGTTCTGTTGAGTCTCAGTTCAGATGCTCTTCTTCAACTCTTTAGATGGTTTGAACAAGCTGTAAGTTCACTTTGTTTTATTCTTAAACTTTGTCTTCAGGAATTTCCTGTTTCTTATTTTTCTCCCTGATGTTTGGATAACAGGTTCACTACTGACTTGAACTCAAAGTTTCATCTCTCTGCTGTTTGAAAGTTAATCTACTGAATTATTAGATTATTGACAAACTGAAATCAAACAAATTGATGAACAGCTGATGTTTCTTTGTTTTATTCTCTGAACAAACTACTTCATGTTTTTATTTCCTGGAATCAAATTCTAGTTTTTACCGTTAAAGTTAAACACAACAGTTTCAAAGTGAAATATTATTGTTAAAATGTGTTTAATTCAGTCTGATTATTAAGTAGTTAATCTTTAATGGAGCAAATAATTAAATAACTTCAAGTGAATTAAAATACTTCCTGTTGTTCAGGTTGAATCAGTGAATGTAAATGTTGCTCCATGTCTCCACCTAGTGGACTGATAGTAGAAGTGCAGCAGCTGATGGCAGCTTCCTCTGCCTCTCTGCTGTCTGACTGCATTCACCTGACACTGATATGAACAGAGAAGAAGAGCCAATCAGAGGAGGAGCAGCTGATCTTTTTCCAGCACTAATGATGTAAAGGATGATCAGAGTTGATGTGCAGATGAATGATGTGTGTTTCCTCTGCAGGTGAAGGTAGAAAGTGTGTGTGAGCTGATTCAGCAGCATGGATCAGTGTGAGGACAGAGAGGAGGGAGTCCCTCCCTCTAAAACCACTCTGTGTGGGGAAGATGAGAGCCAGAGCAAAGGTCAGAGGTGAGGTCACCATCTCTAACTGTCCACAGCCCTTTTCACACAGCGTTCACTATATCAGGCCAAAACAGACGTGGTGATGAAGCTGCTGCTGCTCCTCTTTGCTGCTTCATCCAGACTGAACAGTTTTAATCATCATGTTTCTGTCAGGATCCATCAGAGACTCAAACCAGAACCAGAACCAGAACCCAGCTGTGTGTCCTTTAAGAGCGACTTCTCAAAGGATGGTCCCCTTGACTTTAAATCTCCTGGATCTCCACCATCAGAGAGGTGAGCTGTTTCTACCTGCTGTAACTGTTTATATCTGTCATTGTGGCCATGTGACGATACCAAGTTCTGTTGGGTTCTGTTGTCATTAGACTGAATATCAGGTGATTTTATTTTCATATGTATTACATCAATGACACTGATGCCTCCATGGTAATATGTCTTCTTAAGGACCATGTTACCTTTCCATTGATGGTCTTTGTGCCTCGTTCTGGGTTGATCTCAATGAAGTGACTAAACAAGACAATAAAAAACAAAAACTTTAGGAAAACTGGCAATTTGAAGGCAGCAGGTCAATGTAATGTAAAAAGAGTTTTGTACCTAATATGGATAATTCTGTTTTATAACATATAACTGATAACATGTCACCAAATTGGTCAACTGTTAAATATAACTTGCTTTATAGCTCCTAAAAAATGTTCTCATTGTATTTTACTAATTGTGAAGTGTTTTCAAAATAAAATAATGGGAGTAGTTTTACCATTGAATAAGCTCCAAAGTCTTTGCTGCCTCATCTTGATTTTTAGGTTGAATGTGTAGAAATTATTAATGCTGCTGCAGGTTTTGTCTCAAATGCTGGCTGGACTCAATCAGAGATGGCACGGCTTCCCAAATAGAAAAGATATATGCAATTCTAATGAGGTTTTTATCTTTTTTGTTTGAAACTTATATTTATTGCATAACACATTGATGCTAACTATAAGATTCTTTGTAAATTTTTTACAAAACAAAACATAATTTGAGTACTAACTTATATTGTATGAAATAAAGGCAAAGTGGCCACTTTCAAGAGCAAATCATACATACCTTGTATTGTACAATATACAAAACATACTGAAGATGGTATAAGGTTTATTTCTTCTAATGTTTTTTCTGTTTCTTTTCCATATGGGTTTCATTGCTGACCATCCAACCAGCCACTTTGTGCTCATTGCTCTATGAGACAGAAGTTTTGTTGTTTTTTCCCCTCAAACATTTTACTATCCTTTTACGTATCAAAGCTGAATTAATTTAAACTCAACATGACAAAGCTATTTTATACCTTTTCTATTATGTTAAGGAGAGTAGCTTCCAGTCTTCTTGTGTGTACAAATATTCTTTTAAAAGAAACTTGAAATTTCAGAACAAAATTCAACATGTTAAGAAGTATTAAACAAAACAGGTAAATATTGATGATTTGTTTTCCTCTTACATTATATCAGACAAGGTCTGCCACCTGGCTTGAAACCAAACTGAGGCTGGTTTCAACATCTGCTGCTGTTGCAGGTATTATTAAAATGAGCTTTTTGGACCTAGGAGCAGTCAGTGTTGTAGTACTCGAGATAGTCTTGTCGACCGACATTTCTCGGTCTTGTCGGCTTGAGACTATTTATTAAGACCGTAACTGTAGAAATGTCACTAACACGCTACTGTCCAGTTTTGTTAAATTTTTTTTAAAGATACCGATTAACAAGCAAACTGATTTAAAGTACTGTTATTCATACACGAAACATGCGTCGAGAATTCAAGCAGAAGACGTTAATCATTAGTGATGATTCGTTCATAATCAAATCCATGGCTTATTCAGCAGGCTTCGCTCACAGACGGTGACCAGGCTAACTGTTACTGTCACTTAGAAACAAGCTCAAAGGAAGGTAAGATCCGTGGACGCGATGTTAGCAAAGCTAGCAGCACAGAGACACACTATTGTGGTGAAAAAAGTTGTCACTGCTGGATTATGTGTGGACTGATGTGTCGCACATATGGGACAACACTGTGTCCAAAAGTCTGCAAAATAGTGATGTGACATTCAGAAACGATCCGATTCTTCTGAACTGGCTCTTTACTAAGTAGATGGACTGGATCCTCACTGAGAGTTCTTTTAATGCTCTACCTATACTGCAGTAGCTATTATTTATTTAATTATAAATTGGTATTTTTAAATTAGCAAATAAATAAAACACAAGAACGAAAGAGCTCTCAGAGCATGCGCATTGCTCTTTGATTGTTGTCGTTCAAGGTGGCAGACATTACAGCACTGTGTGCTGCCTGACTTCATGCAGCAGGGAGACTGAGAACAGTCAGTGAGAGCCTTGTGCTTGATTACTTCTTGCTTGTTGCTCCTTCGTCAGTGTTCATAGTTGAGCATTATTTGCCGTCAGGGCATTGCCTTAATTATTATGTTTCATGGTGCAGAGATTGGTGGTTTATGGGCAAACACCCAGGGCAGTATCTTTTTAGGGATGGCATGAGACCACTGTGGATTGTGGTACAGAGATGGAAGCAGAACGAGTTTGTTCTGCTTTTAATATTGGTTCAATTTATTTCAGCTCTAAGTATTTAATATCAAGGTGTTTTTATAAAAATGTGGGTCTTTCAGATCAATTTGAGAAGCAATTTTGATCATATTTCACATTTTATTGTGTTATGTAGCGGATGTGCTGGTCTTGGTCTTGACTTGGTTGTCGGACCCGAGAAGTCTTTGTCTTGTCTCGGTTTCGATACACTCTGGTCTGGTCTGGTCTGGTCTTGGTTGACTAAACACTGGGAGTAGTGATGGGACATCTAAAGCCAGGCTCCAAGGCCTGTACCGAGTAAAAAGGGGCGTGTCCGATGAAGCCCCGCTTCGAGGCTTGTGTCGTCTTGCTGAAAACCACATGACATGACACATATAGCCCTTGCTCGCTATGTCTCCAGATCTTAATAAAAAGCTTTTTTTTTGCGTCTTTTTTTGAGGTAAAAAAGACACAAAGTTACTGTTTCAACATTGTTGTCCAAAATAGTGGTGTGAACTGGACTTTACACTGGCAAGAAACTGCCTCGCATTACCTGGGTCACGTGACTGCTTAATTTTGCGTGTCGGTTTTCAAAATAAAAGCGCAATGAGCCGTGCTGCTTCATGGGTTGTTGTAGGTCATTTGGTCGAGCATCAGAGGAGAATATTTGTCTTCAGTAGCAAAAATAAAAGGAACATTGACCAACATGTGTATTGATGATGGCACTCATCAAAATGTAATGTTTATTAGTTTTCTCAATTGTTGATTATGTTTTTTTCTATGACTTTATTTTAGTGATTTTATTATGTAAATCTCTTTGAACTACATTGTTGCTGAAACGTGCTAAAGAAATTAACTTGATTGATTGTCTAAAATGGACCCAACAAGAGGAAAATTTCTTGCTTACAATAAAATTCTTCTTAAATAAAAATATTTAACCCATTTCTCACCTTCTTTAAATTCCCACTATTATTTGTAGTTTGATCAGCAAAGATATATCAGTCTTGCAGAGCAGAAACAGATTTAAGGGTGTTGCAAGACTAAAATTCTGCATGTAGCCAAATTTAAAGGATCAGAGCCAATTAATCCAGGATAAAGTGAGTGTGAGTGCACTCCCAAGACACTAAAACAAATGTCTCTGTCAAATCCGTCTATGACATAAAAGAAAACCCAGCCCAACCACTGATGTTCAACATAAACCAGGATTAGATTGGCTATAAATTATTTAATAATTAAAACATATGACAATTAAATGTGATTTAATTGATTCTCCTGTTACCAAACATGAGTTTGATGCCAACCTTTTGACAATATTGCATTTCCTAATTTTTGGAAGTATGGTCCAACTGAGTGACAAGGCCATTACAGTTTCACCAGCAGATGTCACTAGTGAGTGGTAAATGTATCCTGAAATAATGAAGCTTTTTTCAAAGCAAAGGATTGGAAAGCTTCACTGCTTCATGAGGCTTCATTTGCCCATCAGTACATAGGAGCTCAGAAACTGGTAGCAACTGGATAAACTCGAAACACAAGCTAACACAAAAAAACGACAGAACACAAGAAAAACAGATGTAGACCCAGCAAGGCACAAGAAACACAGGTGGATTTAAATACACAGAAGGTAATCAGGGGAACGAGACACAACTCGGAGCAATGAATGGGTAGACTGGACAACACGGAGAGTTAGCAGAAAACAGAAACCTAAGTTAGCACACAGAAAAATCACAAATCTTCAGTCGTTACCATTGTGTAACTGTGGAAGCCGAACCATCTAGTTTCAGATGTTTCCAGTTATATTTACAGACAGGTTTGATCCATTATCTACAGAAATCAGCTGCTCTGTTCTAGTGAAAACACCTTCATATCTTCATCTCTGGGTGATGATGATGATGTTCTGCTGCTTCCTGGCTCCATGTCAGACTAACAGTGGGACACATTTCCACGACCCACTGGGAAATACCTGGTAGAGCCAGTCTGGTCCATCAGGCTTGGTTCCTGTCTACATTGTGAGATCAGTTCAGCAGGGAAGGAAAGCTTCATGATGTGGTTGGTGAGATCTGCTGGAACTCAACCAAACTGAGCTGATGTGGACCATCAGAGGTTCTGCTGGTTCTTAGTGGGATCAGCAGGAACATTAAATCTTTACAACTACTTGGATCATTCCAGATATCACTTCATAGACCTTTACCTTCTGATTGTCTCTGTGTGGACAGATGTAATGTGAGCTCACTGGCTTCCAGGAATCTACAGGATCCACTTTAAAATCCTCACTATAACATCCAGGAGAGGATCCCACATGGACACACACCCACATATCTCAGTCCTCCTCATGTCCACATCACCTCAGATCTAATCATCAGAACCTGATGGATGTCCCAAACTGTCCTGAAGACCTGTGTGGACAGAGATTCACTTCCACTGTCCCCAAGCTCTGGGACATTGTTCCACCAGCATCAGATCGCTGACAGTGTGGACTGTTTGAAGTCCAAGATCAGCACCAACTTTTTAACATGTTTACTGGGTGATTCTGGTGTTACTGGTCTTCATCCTGGTAGTTCATCTTCCTCTTTTTAACTTCATTGTATTGTGTTCATGTGATGCTCTGTTTTTATGATTTAGCATCATTGAATGTGAAACTCTGAGTTATGTTATTTGTAAATATTGCTGGATGAAGATTTCCTGACTTTCTAATTGTTCCTGGTTCCTCCACAGAGTGGACCAGCAGAGCTCAGAGGTTCCCAGTGGTCCGTCTGCCCAGCAGCATCAAACACAGCTGGACTCCATATTTATGGTCTGTACATGAACAACAACTACTTTTCCACTGGTTCTGTTCACAGTCATCTCCATGCTGCACTTTGTAGACCAGAGGACTGTCAGTCTGTCCAACATCCATCTGGTGTTTGGCTCCATGATTTCAGTCTGATGTTTCCTTCATCTATTATTCTGTTCCAGCTGCTGGAGGAAAACATTGTCACTTTTGTGAAGAACGAGCTGAAGAAGATCCAGAAGGTTCTGAGTCCAGATTACCCAGAATGCTCAGAGAATCAGAAGTTCTGAGTCAGATAACCCAACACTGAACTTCCTGAAGAGGATGAAGCAGGAGGAGCTGGCTGACTGTCTGTGGAGCAGTAAGAGGATTTCTACAAAAATTTGAACTGATGGATAAATCAAATATTTACTGATGTCTGAAAAGATGGAATCACATCCATCTTCAGAAAAGTATTTGTTTCATTCTTTATTTTACGCTTTGTCTTATTTCAGAACATCTTGCTGCAGTTTGTCAACATCAACTTAAATCTGGTCTGAAGAAGAAGTTCCAGTCTGTGTTTGAGGGGATTGCTAAAGCAGGAAGTCCAACCCTTCTGAACCAGATCTACACAGAGCTCTACATCACAGAGGGAGGGACTGGAGAGGTCAATGATGAACATGAGGTCAGACAGATTGAAACAGCATCCAGGAAACCACACAGACCAGAAACAACAATCAGACAAGAAGACATCTTTAAAGTCCCACCTGGAAGAGATCAACCAATCAGAACAGTGATGACAAAGGGAGTGGCTGGCATTGGGAAAACAGTCTTAACACAGAAGTTCACTCTGGACTGGGCTGAAGACAAAGCCCACCAGAACATCCAGTTCATATTTCCATTCACTTTCAGAGAGCTGAATGTGCTGAAAGAGAAAAAGTTCAGCTTGGTGGAACTTGTTCATCACTTCTTTACAGAAACCAAAGAAATCTACAGCTTTGAATTCTTCCAGGTTCTGTTCATCTTTGATGGTCTGGATGAGAGTCGACTTCCTCTGGACTTTCCAAACAAGGAGATTCTGACTGATGCTACAGAGTCCACCTCAGTGGATGTTCTGCTGACAAACCTCATCAGGGAAACTGCTTCCCCTCTGCTCTCCTCTGGATAACCACACGACCTGCAGCAGCCAATCAGATCCCTCCTGAGTGTGTTGGCATGGTGACAGAGGTCAGAGGGTTCAATGACCCACAGAAGGAGGAATACTTCACGAAGAGATTCAGAGATAAGAAGCAGGCCAGAAGGATCATCTCCCATATGAAGAAATCACGAAGCCTCCACATCATGTGCCACATCCCAGTCTTCTGCTGGATCACTGCTACAGTTCTGGAGGATGTGTTGAAGACCAGAGAGCGAAGAGAGCTGCCCAGAACCCTGACTGAGATGTACATCCACTTCCTGGTGGTTCAGACCAAAGTGAAGAAGGTCAAGTATGATGGAGGAGCTGAAACAGATTCACACTGGAGTCCAGAAAGCAGGAAGATGATTGAGTCTCTGGGAAAACTGGCTTTTGATCAGCTGCAGAAAGGAAACCTGATCTTCTATGAATCAGACCTGACAGAGTGTGGCATCGATATCAGAGCAGCCTCAGTGTACTCAGGAGTGTTCACACAGATCTTTAAAGAGGAGAGAGGGCTGTACCAGGACAAGGTGTTCTGCTTCGTCCATCTGAGTGTTCAGGAGTTTCTGGCTGCTCTTCATGTTCATCTGACCTTCATCAACTCTGGTGTCAACCTGATGGAAGAAAACAAACATCTGAGGAGTCTGAACCAAAGACTCTCCATCAGAGAGCTGTTGACCAGGCCTTACAGAGTCCAAATGGACACCTGGACTTGTTCCTCCGCTTCCTCCTGGGACTTTCACTGCAGACCAATCAGAGACTCCTACAAGGTCTGCTGACACAGACAGGAAGTAGCTCACTGACCAATCAGGAAACAGTTCAGTACATCAAGGAGAAGATCAGCAAGAATGTGTCTGCAGAGAAAAGCATCAATCTGTTCCACTGTCTGAATGAACTGAATGATCGTTCTCTAGTGGAGGAGATCCAACAGTCTCTGAGTTCAGGAAGTCTCTCCACAGATAAACTGTCTCCTGCTCAGTGGTCAGCTCTGGGTTTCATCTTAGTGTCATCAGGAAAAGATCTGGATGTGTTTGACCTGAAGAAATACTCTGCTTCAGAGGAGGTTCTTCTGAGGCTGCTGCCAGTGGTTAAAGCCTCCAACAAAACTCTGTAAGGACTCAGATTGTTACTGTTTTTATTTTTAATAGAAATTTGCCAATGATTACTTAAATATTGATTTCTGTTGTCTCCGTTTATTTATTGGTGCACTGTCTCCCTGATAACACTCAATAGCAGCTGATAAGTAGAAGGGAAACAGACATTATTCAGCAGATTGTCATGGTATTACACATTCAAGCAACAAAACTCCTCTTTCTGCTAAAACTGAAACTGGATTTATGAATTTCATTGTGGTATTTAATTGTTCTCTGTCAAATAGAACAGTTCACCACAAAAGACAACATAAAGATGTTTAAAATGAGACAGTTGCTTCAACCTTTCCAAAATGAACATAATTGACTGGAAAGAAAATTTTTTGATAAATTTTCTCATCACTGATTTTTCTCTGTAGAATTCTCTCAATCCTAGTGAAAGCAGATTTATATCGATTACCTACTATCAGAGACGATGCACATGTTACTTCAACTGTAAATTTATAATTTTCCTCTAATTTTTCCAAGATGGACATCATTGACAGGAAATAAGAACATACATTTTGATTAATTGGATGGAGTTAAGCTTGTGGGAGTTTTTGAACAATCCTACTATTGAGCAATTAGATTGTTTTACAATCTCAAACTAAACCTGATGCTGGTCTTCAGCCTCACCTTGATTCTCACTTTCATTGGATTCTTTCTGTTAAAACTATACTGGATTAATTTAGTTCATAGAGGAATTTAATGTTTCTCTTGCCAGCCTCCTTGTTGCCTGTAGTTCAGTCCTTCATGGCTGGAGGCCAAACTACAGACTGAACCAGTTCACAACAAAAGGCAACAGAAAGACTTATAAAATAAAACAGTCCTTAAACCTGTCCAAGAAGAACATTGATGACTGGAAGTAAAACATTCATTATGATGAACAGTTTAATAACAGATGTTTCTCCCTGTCTCCTCAGACTGAGTGGCTGTAACCTCTCAGAGAGAAGCTGTGAAGCTCTGTCCTCAGTTCTCAGCTCCCAGTCCTCCAGTCTCAGAGAACTGGACCTGAGTAACAACAACCTGCAGGATTCAGGAGTGAAGCTTCTCTCTGCTGGACTGGAGAGTCCAAACTGCAGCCTGGAAACTCTCAGGTAAAATGTTCTCTTTTTGTCTTTTTGTCCATTACCTATTATCATATATCATGTAAGTGTTTTTTCAAGAGTAGATTATAATAATACATGTCTTACTGTGATGTGGTTAACAATACCACATCACACTATCAAGTTTTCACACTTGATAATCTCAGTTTGATTGGGGCCAAAATTGCAACATTTTCAGATGCTGTGGTTCACATTCACACTGCACTGAGTCAAATGATCCAAACTAAGTGAAAAACTTGTTCCGCCATCACCTGTGGGGCCATTGCACCAAGAACTACTGAAAGAGTCAACATAAAACCTTGGAAGAAGACCAGCACAACTTCCTTCTTGACAAAATATAAACAAAAACGGAGCAGTGACAGACTTTAGCAGTTGTAAGCTTTCTGTATTGACATATATTAATGTTTTGGACGTCACCTATAAACCACTAACGCTAGCGACACGCCAACAGGTGCCAGTGCTCGGCAGTTCCATATTGTTCCAATGCGGGATTAGCAGGAATCTGTCAGAATAATTATTTTATCACCCTTATTTCTTATCCGATTTCTATAAATAGAGCTTAAATTAAAGCTGAGGAAATTGCTGATGTTATAATCTGTAAAAATGTTTTCTCCCTTGATCTGTAAACAGTTTGGTTTCTGTCAAGATGCAAGAGAGGACCTAGCAAATTGCTTTTATCTGAATAGCAATTATGTAATTTAGTATTACATAGTTGCCGTTATAAAAAATTGTTAGTGAAATGCAACAAACCAAGACTCAATACACTTTATGAAATACGTCACCCTATTTGATGATTGTTATGAATATTTCTTCAAACAAATGAAGCAATTATTTGTTTGTTGAAAAAAAAACATCACAAGGATGATTGCAACATTAAATTAGAATCCACATAATAAAAATACCATCTTTAAAGAAGACGTGTTCTCTATGCAGTATTTTAAGTTTCTATTAAATAGTCTATTGCTGTTTCAGCATATACATTCTATACATATATAACACATGATTTTAAATTCCCTACTCAGCTGTACTTTCTTTCAAATGATTATGCTGTTTCTATTTATCTTAACTTGCTGCTGTAAACCTAAACTTCCTGTTGTGGAGAAATGAAGGATGTTTCTATTCTGATCCATTTTAAATGTGACAAATGTTGAATTTTATTATCCAAAGAACGAAATTAGAGTGCTATTGCTATTTCATCTTCTTGAAAAGTTAAGCACACTTTATTGATTTTTTCCCTCTGGTCCAGTTCAGACCTTGGGCTCTACCTCAATGTCCTCATTTTCTCATCATGTGATGAATTGTGTGTCTGCAGCTTATCAGGCTGTTTGGTCTCAGAGGAAGGCTGTGCTTCTCTGGCCTCAGCTCTGACCTCCAACCCCTCCCATCTGAAAGAGTTGGACCTGAGCTACAATCATCCAGGAGACTCAGGAGTGAAGCTGCTGTCGGCTGGACTGAAGGATCCAGACTGGAGACTGGAAGCTCTCAGGTATGGAGGAACCTGCTGCAGGAGCAGAGAAGGTCTGATAGAGGAGGAAGAGGGAGAAATGTCTTTAGTCAGTCTGCTGGGAAACATTTAGTTTGAAGGTAAATGTTGCTGGGATCAGACACAGATAACGTCCGGAGTTGTCTTTTTGAATCAAAAGGTTTTATTGACCTTAACAGAGAACAACTCAGCCTGTCACACTCGGTGCCTAACGCTCCTCAACAGAACCAACAACAGAGCCTCCTCACAAACGAGGAACAGCCGTAAAAAGAGATGCATTCAATTACATCAAGGAAATATCAGCACCACGGATCAAGGCACAAGACAGACACAAAACAAAGTTGTGAAGGAATCAACTTATTATAATAAAGCAAACAAATTGGGTGGGTAAATGTAAACTATAATATACATGAAGGGTCAAATAAATAAGCTAATAACTTCAGTGTCTCTCACATTAATATTTAGTTTGATCATGAAATATTTAGTTTGGAATCATGGAATTCATAAATGATGTCCCTACATGCCTTGATGTGTCAGAGTTTAGATTGATTGTATTTTAATGGTGATTATTAAATCAGGTTGAGCTTCATAAATGTTTCCTTAGTTTCCTGATGTCCTTTTAGGCTTCAGTGAGTTTCTTCAGGTTGTTACTGAGGGATTTCCTTTCTCCTCTCTGTTGGAGCTTTTCCTGTGTTTGGAGAAATGAGTTGTGCTGCAGCAGCACCAACTGTCCTTCCTACATCCACTGCAGTTTGCAATCCAAATGTTGGACTGTCTCAGTGGAGGACAATGTGTGTCTGAGAGACATGTAATGTCCATGTTTGCTGCTGAAAGAGACTGATGGTCTGACCCCCCTCCTCCTTTCAGGGTGGAGCCTGCTGGAGTCCGGTTCTTGACACCAGGTCTGAGGAAGTGTAAGTGTGTTTTTCATCTGATTCATGACAACAAAGCAGCTCACATTCAACCATCTTCAAACTGTCACATCACTCATTCAGGGGTCAAAGGTCAATAAATGATCAATAACTGCAGCTGGATTGTGTTTGTTCTCTCCATCAGATTCCTGTCAACTCACCATCGACACAAACACAGTGAACAGAAAACTGAAACTGTCTGAAGACAACAGGAAGGTGACATGGGTGAAGGAGCTTCAGTCATATCCTGATCATCCAGACAGATTTGATTACTGGATCAGCTGCTGTGTAGAACTGGTCTGACTGGTCGCTGTTACTGGGAGGTCGAGTGGAGAGGAGAGTTGAGATATCAGTGAGTTACAGAAGAATCAGGAGGAAAGAAGACAGTAGAGACTGTAGGTTTGGATGGAATGATCATTCCTGGAGGCTGAGCTGCTCTGATGTTGATGGTTTCTCTGTCTGTTACAATAACACAGCGACTCGTCTCTCGTCCTCCTCTGTCTCTAACAGAGTAGCAGTGTATGTGGACTGTCCTGCTGGCATTCTGTCCTTCTACAGAGTCTCCTCTGACTCACTGATCCACCTCCACACCTTCAACACCACATTCACTGAACCTCTGGTTCCTGGATTTGGGTTCTGGTCTTATGGTTCCTCAGTGTTTCTGTGCTGAGTTGAGTCTAAAGAGTCTAAAGAGTCTAAATATTTTTGTTGAAGTTAAAAGTTGTTCTTAGTTCTTTTTATCTTTGAAAGTAATGTCAGTTATTATAATTACATGCTTAGATCTGCTATTGCTTTCGCGTTGCATGAAATGACTTTTGAGTTTGCAGTCTCAGATGGGAAAAAGAAAACCAACTCACGCAGAACGGAGTGTTCCAACCACACCGAGATATTGAGAGAAGAATTCTGATATTGAGAAGAATTTTGTCTAGTTCACACGACCTTCTTCTTATCTGTTCCAGCCGGTTTGTACCCATCCCTTTAGCGGCTGGACAGTCATGTAACTAGGGCGTTCCTATTTTAATAAAAAGCGTTGAGAGCGGAGATGTTTTCAGAGTAGTTTGGGGCATGTAACTGAAACACATCTCCGAACTCCTCTCCTCGCGAGTTTGAAACTAATTCTCTTGTCTCTGTTGTCTCTTTGCAGCGTGTGTGTTAAAAATGTTTGGGGTTTGAACCTAACAATTTTCCTCCTGTCAGAGAAACTCTCTCACTGTTGAACTGATGGTTCAGTCTCTACATGTCTCCCTCTTTCACTCAGAAACACATTATCAGATTCATGGATTAAATCTGTTCCTTGGTGAAACTTTTCTAAATTTATTCCTTGGAAACTTGGATTGAAGCTTGGATTATTCCAGGATCCACATCTTGTTTTTTTGTCTCCAAAATGTTGTTTTTCTTTTTTACCCCTTTCATTCATCAGTCAGATTTTATTGAAATGTTGTGCAGTTTTTTCTCAATAATTGGATCTTCTATGTTTCTGTCGGCTCCTATTTTTCTAAATACAGTAAGTGGATTATTAGTTAATGATATGAATTATCATTTACCTGTTTTTGTTGTTTGTGCCACATGAAAGATAAGATTAGGAATAATTATCTAAGCAAAACTGGGAGTCAGTATTGAAAGAAAATGAAATGGATAAAGCATTTGATAATTTTCTGAATAATTTTAAATCATTATATGATAAAATATTGTCCCAACAGAAAGTTTATTCATAGAATGAACTCCATGGATCACGAAATACCTGTTAAAAAAAAGAACAAACTATACAGAGACTTCATAAAGCATAGAGCTGAAAAGAAATATACGAATAAATTAACGCTTTTTACGGATAGTAAAACAATATATTATAGCAAACTGTTGGATAGAAATAAAAATAATATTAAAGATATGTGGAATATTTTAAACAATGTCTTTAGGAAAATCTCCAGACACACTAGTGTACCTCAACACTTTAAAAATAATTATAAAAACCTTAACACAGACGAGATAATTCAGAATTTTAATAAATATTTTGTAAGTGTTGGGCCTTCATTGACTGAAGAAATCCCAGAGCCCTTAGAATATGAAACACTAAATGACACATTAGTAGAAATCCAGATTCCATGTTTGTCACAGCAGCACAAGGAAAAGAAATGATAGATATAGTAAATAAATGTAAAAATAAAAGGTTAACTGAATGTAATGGCATTTATATGATAATAATAATGAAGGTGATTCTGGAAATTATCCAGCCACTAACACATAATTGTAATTTATCAATTCAAACTGGTTTATTTCCACAAAAAAAGGAATTTAAATTGTTTCATTATTTACACAATTCTCCAAAGTTTTGGTGTTACGACCCCCGTGGTCTAGGGGTGCAGGGGGTGTAACATAAAGGTGTGCCCGGGGGAATAAAGAGGGAAAAATGGTGCAAAGTAAAATGTAAAATGATTTATTACAAACAATGCTTGCGCACAGCAATACAATGTAACCCAAATTAATCTAACGGAAAATACTAACAAAGTCAAGTTTCTTAAATGCCAAAAAAATAAACTTACAAAGAGCTCAAACAAATCAAAAAATCACACAGTGAGATCATGAAGCCTCCCAAACAGACTCTTTAGCCTAACAAGCAGTCCTTAGCTGTTTAACAGCAGCAGCAAAAACCCAACAAAAGGCCAACGGTGGGGAACAGCCTGACAACACCTCCTGCTACTAGCTGTTCCCACGGAGGAATGGTCCGGGTGCCTTTTTATGGGGGAGCAGGTGGACCTCGTCACAGCCTGATTGGCGACACTCCCTCGGCTGGTCCAATGGGGTTGCGGTCCGCTGGCAGCCAATCAGGTCGCTCCCCGTCGGATCCCTGCACAACACACTCTAGGGCGGCCTCTAGTGGCCAGGGGCCGTAACACTCCCCCCCTTAAAGTACAAAACCCAGTTTTGTACAACACTCACTGTTAAAGAAAAAAAAAACAAACATACACTCACATGTATACATACTCACCCCCTGGAGAGGCCATCTGCAAGCACATTTTCAGTTCCTTTTTTGTGTCTGATTCTCAGGTTGTATTCTTGCAAGAGTAAGGCCCACCGCATGAGGCGCTGGTTGTGGTTATACATGCGGGACAGAAATACTAACGGGTTATGGTCAGTAAATACGTCGATGGGCAAGCTGCTGGAGCCAAGGTAAACATGGAAGTGCTGAAGAGCCAACAATAGAGCCAGGGTCTCCTTTTCAATGGTGGAATAGTTTAGTTGGTGTTTGCTAAACTTTCGGGAGAAATAACATACTGGATGATCTACCCCCTGTAAGTCCTCCTGGATTAGCACTGCACCAGCCCCAACAGCGCTGGCATCCACCTCAAGCTTGAATGTTCGGGTTAGATCAGGGGCAGCTAGCACTGGGGCGTGGCAAAGGAGAGACTTGGCACTCTCAAAGGCCTTTTGGCACTCAGCTGACCAACTAAAGTCTGTCTTTGGACTAAGTAGATCAGTTAGGGGTTGAACAACTGAGGAGAAATTTCTGCAAAAATTGCGGTAATAGCCAACCATGCCTAAGAATCTACGCAGCTCGCGGCGGTTCTGAGGTGTGGGGTACTCATTAATTGCGCTCACTTTACCATGGAGGGGACGGACTTGGCCCTGTCCCACCTCTCGGCCTGAATAGGTCACCGTGGCCTTGCCGAACTCGCACTTAGCCAGGTTAAGGGTCAAGGAGGCTTGGCCCAGCTGGTGAAATACCTGATACAGTGTTTGTAAATGCTCCTGCCAGGTTTCAGTATACACTACCAGATCATCTAAATACGCACTGCAGTTGGGGAGATCCCGCAACACAGTATTTATCAGTCTCTGAAAGGTAGCAGGAGCATTGCACATCCCAAACGCCATAACAGTGTACTGCAGAAAGTTATCTGGGGTCACAAATGCGGAAATGTTGGAAGCTCTTTCGGTTAACGGAACCTGCCAATAGCCTTTAAGTAGGTCTAACTTGGTAACATACCTGGCTGCCCCCACATTGTCTACACAGTCTTCAATCCTAGGAAGGGGGTAGGCATCAGGTACAGTGACAGAATTTACCTTACGAAAGTCAGTGATAAAGCGTGGCGTGCCATCTGACTTGGTTTCCAACAAACAAGGTGAGCTCCAGGGACTTTGACTAGGCGTGGCTAAGCCATGTTCCAACAGGTAGTCAGTTTCCTGTTTCATGAGCGTGCGTTTTGTGGGATTAGCACGGTAGGGATGCTGCTTGATTGGCTTGGCATTTTGCACATCTATGTCATGTTGTAGCACGGTGGTGCGTGTCGGTACATCATTAAATAAGCACCGGTACTCCTCAATGAGTACCAGCACCTCCTGTTTCTGATCGGGAGCTAAGTGGTTAAGCTGATTCTTCAATGAGCTTAGCATCTCGGTGTTTGGCAGGCGAGGGCTGGAACAGACGGGAAAATTCATTTTTAGACCATCCGTGTTGTTCCAGTCATCTACTTCTGGCTGAGTTGTGACTGCTATTGGCGTGCACACTCTGCTACGTTCTGGGGCAGATTCTGGGGCAGGTCGGGAGTGGTACAACTTAATCATGTTCACATGGCAGACACGCGTCTTACGCCGTCGGTTAGGGGTACCTATGACATAATCATTCTCCCCTGTCTTTTCTAGTATGTCATAAGGACCATCGAATTTGGCAGACAAAGCAGAGCCGGGGACCGGTAGGAGCGCCACAACCTGATCCCCTACTTGAAAACCTCTTTTGAGAGATGTTTTGTCAAACTGGCGCTTCATCCTTCGCTGCGAGTCAGCTAAATGCTTCTTGGCTAGAGCATTAGCATGGCTCAAGCGGTCATGGAAGGTTCGCACATACTCAGTCACGCCTTTCCTGCTTGCCCCGTCTGTAGGCCCTAGGAAGGCCTCCTTCAGCGCTCTTAACGGGCCTCGGGGTGTGTGTCCAAATACCAACTCCGCTGGGCTAAACCCCAGGGATTCCTGAACCGCTTCTCTAGCGGCAAACAATGCAAAGGGAACCCCCTCATCCCAACTTCTCCCCGTTTCTAAGCAGTACTTGCGTAGCATTGACTTTAAGGTCTGATGCCATCGTTCTAACGCACCTTGGGACTCTGGGTGGTAGGCAGACGAAACCACATGCTTAATGCCCAAGGTTCTAGCTACCTGGTTAAACAACTTAGACTGGAAGTTGGTTCCCTGATCTGTTTGCAGAGTTTTTGGTAAACCGAACACAGAGAAGAACTTTATCAGTGCCTTAACCACAGTTTTTGCTGTAATTTTAGACAAAGGGATGGCTTCAGGGAATCGGGTCGCCGCGCACATGATGGTGAGTAAATATTGACTTCCACTCTTTGTTTTGGGCAGCGGTCCCACACAGTCTACTATGACCCGGTCGAATGGTTTCCCCCATCACCGGAATAGGACACAGGGGAGCAGGGAGTATCACCTGATTTGGTTTACCAACCATTTGACACACATGACAACTACGACAAAACTTTGAGACATCACGTTTCATGCCAGGCCAGAAAAAGTGCTTTAACAAAAGTTGATATGTCTTGGTGACACCTAAGTGACCTGACCACTGGCTCTCATGAGCTAGGGACAGAACTTTCTGTCTGTGTGTAGTCGGCATAACAATCTGCTTAACTGTACCCCAATCCGGCTCCCCTACCCCTGCTGAGGACCATTGGCGCATCAGGACACCCTGCTCTACAATGTACGCTTGTTTCTCCTTACTGGCTTGTTCAGCACTTACCACCCTCTTGAAACATCTTTGGAGTGTTTCATCAGCTTGCTGTGCAGATGACGTCTCGTCAGGGGAATGGAAGCCCTTTCCCAGAGTGGACCAGGCTCCTCCAGCTCCACCAGGTCCGGGGGCACCGAAAGGCTGCTCCTCTCGGTCCGCACATCCCCCTCACTAGAAAACGGAGACATCAAAATGGAGTCAGTAAGGGAAATCTCAGGATCTTTGCGGGCTTGTGCACGGGTCACCACACAGGCGGGGTACAGCCCGGGGGCTGCAGGAAAGTCTGGGGTGACCTGCTTTAGAGGGTTGTCAACCACCTCCAGGTTTGGGTGCACCAAACCTCCTGCAATGTCATTCCCCATTAGCATAGCCACCCCAGCTATGGGTAAGTCAGGGCAGACGGCGACTGGGAAAAATCCTGTCGCAAGGGTTGATTTTATATAAACTCGGTGGACTGGTCGGGGAGCGTAGCCCATCTCTATCCCCCTCAGAACAATGTTGTACCCACAAGCACTCTCGGTAGAGAACGGCAAAGCATTTGAGAGAATAACGGATTGGGAACCTCCCGTGTCTCTTAAAATGCGGACTGCCTTTAAATCAGCGGCGTCAGCTGTCAGGGAGATCAATCCCTCAAAAATGAAGGGATCAAAGCAAGAGTCGGGTGATTTCTCACCGTACTCGGGGCGTATACTACTGGGTTCCTGCTTCACAAAACCCACCCCTTTAGCGGGCTGTGAGCTTGGCTGTGTTTTCCGTTTCAGGGCCACGCATTCCGCTATGCGGTGCCCGGTTTGTGACAGTAGAAACATTCACGATTGTCTTTTGGAACCGTAACTCTCACCGGTTGAGCTTGTGGCACAGCGCTAACATGCGGCTTCTCATTGGCGAAAAGATGACTTGTGGGTGAGTACGTATTCATCGGCAAGAACAGCAGCGGAGCAAGAGTGCTCACCTTCTGTTCATTTAAATACAACACCACCCGCTCAGGAATGCATTTCTTAAAATCTTCTAATAGCACTAGCTCTGTAAGGTTTCATAACCGTTGGCCTTGGATGCCGCACACCATTTATCAAAGAGAATGCCTTTCTCTCTGGCAAACTCAACATGTGTTTGTCCAGAAATTTTCTTTTGCTGTCGAAACTTCTGTCGATAAGCCTCTGGAACCAATTCATAGGCTTGTAGGACAGCAGCTTTGACCTGATCATAATCCAGACTGTCTTTCAAAGGAGCGCGGCTAACACCTCTTGAGCTTTACCGAGAACTTGCACTGCAGCAAGAGGGGCCAGGTTTCCTTGGGCCAGTGTAGGGCACCAGAAATGCGCTCAAATGCAGCAAAGTATGAGTCCACTTCAGACTCTCTGAATGCAGGGACTAAGGAATGCATTTACTAATATCAAATGGCATAGTGGACGTGGAACCGGGCATGACAGAGGCAGCGGGCGCCCAGGTCTGGGCCTCCAGCTCCAGTTTGCGCAGCTGGATGGCTTTCTCAGCCTCTATTTCCAGCTTCTTGATCTCGAGCTCCAACTGAGCTCGCCTGTCCTGAGCCTTTTCCTCAGCCTCCATCTGGAGACGTGCCAGCCGCACCTTCAAGCGAGCACCATCTCGTCCTTCTAAGCTCTCGGGGACAGTGGATCATAGCGGGGAGCATGCGAGGTGTCCTTCCCCGTCGCTTCCTGCTGTCTCCACCCGAGGACCATCCTTCCGGTCCTCCCCGGACAAGGCCGTTGGGCTTGGTGCGGTAACAGCCACAGGCAGATCAGCCTCCCTCATCATCATGCCCACCTCCACCAGCTCATCCACTATTAGAGCCTTCAGGTCACGTTTAAGGACCTGCTTTGGGACCGGCAGCTTAAAATGCTCCGCAATCTGCAACAGCTCGCACTTCCGGTAGCCCTCCAGAAGCTCAAGGGAAGGGTCCTCTAAGAAGCGCTCCACACTAAATGTAACTGTTGTTGCCATGGTGGGACGCAGCCAACCCACAGAACAATGAAAGAAAAATTTTCCCCTTTTAATTTTTTCCCCCTCCGGGCACGGGGATCCTATGGGATCCCGGACGAGCCCCACTTATGTTACGACCCCGTGGTCTAGGGTGCAGGGTGTAACATAAAGGTGTGCCCGGGGAATAAAGAGGGAAAAATGGTGCAAAGTAAAATGTAAAATGATTTATTACAAACAATGCTTGCACAGCAATACAATGTAACCCAAATTAATCTAACGGAAAATACTAACAAAGTCAAGTTTCTTAAATGCCAAAAAATAAACTTACAAAGAGCTCAAACAAATCAAGCCAAAATAAACCAAACAACCCAAAATAAAGAAAATCACACAAAGGAGCATGAAGCCTCCCAAACAGACTCTTTAGCCTAACAAGCAGTCCTTAGCTGTTTACAGCAGCAGCAAAACCCAACAAAAGGCCAACGGTGGGAACAGCCTGACAATACCTCCTGCTACTAGCTGTTCCCACGGAGGAATGGCCCGGGTCCCTTTTTATGGGGGAGCAGGTGGACCTCGTCACAGCCTGATTGGCGACCTCCTCGGCTGGTCCAATGGGGTTGCGGTCCGCTGGCAGCCAATCAGGTCGCTCCCCGTCGGATCCCTGCAC
>CADWAE010000010.1:0-127661 GCA_902982915.1 Phalloptychus januarius | reverse complement strand
GCAGGACCCTGCTGAGGGTGTAGAGCTGGTCCAGCAGCTTCTGCCTGGCTGCTGCAGCTACTGTGCAACGCTAATAACTGTCCTCTCATAACAAAATTAGGAACCAAAAGTAAAAGCAGTTTAAGACAGAAATAGCCCTGTTATGGTGCAAAGATAACAAAGAAATGTGTTTTGAGAAGATTCAACAAAAAAAATTCCAAATAAATAAATAAATAAAATTAACTCAGCTACAACGGCATCCCTCACAGAAGGTGTCCACCAACGGGTTCCAGGGTTGCCGCCGCGACAGGCACCGACAGCCTTCCAGCCGCAGCTCCGATGGGCCGCCTCGACAATGGAGGTACAGAACATGGTCCACATAGTCCACAGAACTTGGTCCTATCTGAGTCCAGGTATTTATCTCTGTTTGATAAAATCACCTGGAGCACAGATCTAGATCAGGTAGAAATGCTCCATAATCTATTATAGATCATTAAACAGAGCAGCTGATGAGACAGAACTTGGTCCGATCTGAGTCCTGGTTCTGGTTCTGGTTCTGGTTCTGGTGGATCAATAGTTCTAATGTTCTGCTGGTTCTCTGCAGTTGGTCCAACTGACCCAACAATCTGTTAGAAATCTGAACAGATCAGCACGGTTCTGATCCGGCTCAGGTCTGGTTCTACAGAACCCCAGCAGAACCGGTCAGACTGACAGGTCCAGTCTGATTAGTTCTGCTATGGTTCTGGTCCAGATCTCTATGTCTCAGCAGCAGCAGTTCCCCTCCTGACCAGCAGGGGGAGTCGTTCTCCACCTGCTCTCACCATAAACTCAGTCAGTTCTTACCTTCAGGTTGGACCCGGCTGCTCCCTGATCAGAACCAGAACTGCTCTGATCGGGTCAGGCTGAGTTCTGCAGGGTGACCCGACTCAGCCTGCTGTGATTGGCTGCCCAGAGGTCAAAGGTCAGCAGAGTGTTTGATCAGTTAACTTTATTAACAGATTAGTAAACAGAAGCTGGTCGGGTCCGTGCTGCGGTTCTGACTGGACTGGATGACTCTGGACCTGTTCTACAGAACCAGAACCAAAGGAGGAGTTCTGCTGGGTCCAAGACTAAAAACAGAACATTAATCAGTTCTGTAATGGACCGGTTCTGGTCTGAGGTTTTGTTTGTTCTCATCAGGTTCTACTGACCCTAATACATCCTCTGTTCTGGTCCAGTTCCTCCTGAACCAGAACCAGTTCTAGACTCAGTTCAGTTCAGGTTAGAATGAACTGGTTCATGTTCATAGTTCACCTCCTAAATGTTCTGAACCAGTTCATCTAGAGGTTCCAGCTCCAGTGTAACTGGTTCAGTTTGTTTTATCATCATTTATCTGAAATGATAAAAACTCATTAAAATTGTTTTAATCTTAATCAGTTTTTCCTTCTGGTTAAATAAAAATTAAATAATAAATAGATAAAAATAAGCTGAGCTGTGTCTCCTGTCCATTCTGAGTGAAAAACTGAAACTTTAATCTGTGAAACATTTAAACACATTAAAAGATCCTATAGATCCTCCCAGCAGGGGGCGCTCCGGATCCCTCCTTCCTCTGCTGATAAACTCTAACTGTTGTCTCCTAGCAACTGATGAGTCATCAGCTGCTGCTTTCCTGATTGGCTGTTTGAGATTCTGGTTGTTTTCAGTTTGAGAGTCAGAGTGAAGAGCTGATCATGTTCAACCCCACACACACACACACACTCACATGTTATGCCTCTCTGTCTTTGCATCCTATCAGGAACCAGAACCTGGATCCTGATAGGACCAGATACTAATGCAGATCCTCACTGTGTTAATATCTGTTGAAACAATAAACTTTATAAAGTGAGAAGTAAAAATCCACCAACTCATCAGTAAATATTTGCTGGTTTATTATTTTCTCTTTATCTCCCAGCAGAAGGTCAAAGGTCATGTTTTCACATGATCTCAGTTCCTCAGACTGACATGATAAACATGATGATGTCACAGCATTAAACCACATTCATGATTCAGATTCAGTTCAAAAATATTTTATTGATCCTGAAGGGAAAATAAATCAGCAGATTATTGAACATTAATAATTAATGATGTTTTAACCATTTATCATCTGCAGACCCTCAGGGTTCTGATGGACCTTCAGAACCAGAACCTTCAGGCCTCATGTTGGACCTCCAGAACCAGCAGAACCTCAGCAGAGCAAAGGAAACCCTAACCCTGTTGATCAGCTGGAGTCCAGACCTGATCTGGTCAGGAGATCCAGCTGATCCTTATTGGTTCTCCTACAGATGATCTCCACCATCATGATGACTCACTGAAATCTGACCCACTGATTGGTTCCTCTCCAGCAGCAGCCTCTGTCCTCCAACCTGTTCTACCTGGTAACTGATGACGTCATCACCCACTGCTCTCTGATTGGTTCCTCTCCAGCTCAGTCAGATGTTTCCAGCAGCAGCAGTCTGTCCTCCAGCTGATTTCCCTGGGACTCTCTGTCCTCCACCAACCTGCTCTGCCTGGTAACTGATGACATCATCACCAGCTGCTCTGTGATTGGCTGGCCTGAAGGTAAAGCAGGTTCTGATTGGTTCTGTGAACCAGCTCAGAGTGGGCGTGTCTAGTGTCACATGACCCTGCTGCTCCAGCAGGGGGCGTTTGACTCCCTCTGTCTGGTGATGAACAGAGAAGATTATTGTTTATAATATTCAGCTCAATCAGTTGATCTGTGATGTAAACAATGCAGCCAAAGGTCAGCAGGTCAAGGTCAGTGGCAGCTACAGCAGCATGACCTGCCAGTGGACCTGCCACTGCTCAGTAATGGCAGCTTCTAGTTTCAGTGACTTATGACAAGGTTTCTGTATCAGATTTAATATGAATATGAATCATTTTATTCTGAACATAGAGAGGATCACAGAGGTCAGTTTCTCTCCTCTGGACCTAAAGCTGCTGAAGAATCAGATCAGCTGCAGGAACAGGAAGCTGATCTGAGACCATCTGATCAGTTTTATCTGATCAATCAGTTTCTCTCTGATCTCCAGCTCAGCCAGACTCAGCAGACTCTGATTGTCTCCATCACTTCCTGTGGTTCAGGATCAATAGTTATCATGAACTGATCTTTTCTATTTTTACTGCCATAGTTTTAGTTTCCATGTTTTATTTAGTATTATGTACGTTCTCGTTTATTACTACTTTTATTTTGAAATACTCCGGAAGGAAGTGAATCCAGCATGTTTGCTGTGACAGAAAGGAAGATGCACTGCACGTGCTCAAGCTAATGTTAGCATAAGAAAGTTATTTAAGTTAACCTCGTTTCTGCCTTGAAAGGAAGGACAGCCAGCGAGGTATGTTGGTTTTCATTTCATTTGTGACACCAACTCATTTAAGTTTATGTTGTATTTTAGCTCGACGGTGGTGTTGAGATCAATAAGAGCTAAACTTGTATCAAGAGCAAGAATTCATTAAAGTTGACTCAAACCAGCAGTCCAACGAACTCTTAAAGAAGAGGTGGAAGTGATAGTCGAACTCGGAGCTGCATGTTTTCCCCGCCCGCATCGCGTCATTGCGCCGAAGACCAAGTTGCTGCAAAATGTTAACGGACACAAGTTCATCTGCTGCTTCTTCATAAAGACGTCCAGAAGCCAGACATTAAGTTTATGTTCGGAAAGTGGACAAGGAAGGAGTAACAACAAGGAACCGTGTGAAGCCTGACAACTACGGCACAACAAGGTAACAAGGAGGGAAGTAATGCGACAAAGCTCGTAATTAAAGTCAAGTTAAAGGGAGATTTCATCGAGTAAGAAGTTCGTAACATTTCAAGTTAAACAAAATGTCAGAAACAAATGACACAGAAATGGGTTGCCAGTGCAGAGCAAGCTGCAGAAGCAGAGCAAGTAGCTGAAGGCGTTTTAGTGCAAACTGGGCAAGAAGAGCTGCGGAGAAGTGAAAGACCTCGCATGCTAACAGGAAAAGGACGAGAATTCCATAAAGAAAAGCTACAGGGCTGCAACGTCACTTTGAAGCACATATGACAGATGGAAAGCTTTAAATTAAAGTTGCTAAAAATCTGTCATGAAAGGACATCCAGTTGACATTGTTAGGTCACATGGACATTGTGCAAAGAGAACTGGCTGCTCTTAACGATGTTTATGATCAGTACAGAGCAATGGATGGACCACCGCATGAGATGCGTTCTAAGTTAGACAAATGTATATCAGTGACTAAAGTAGTTTTGGAAAACATCCAATGCCATGTTGAGGGAACAAGTAAGAGAAGATTGTTTGCCTGATGCTAGTTCTGTATTTACATCTTCTAGCTCAGCTAGTGTCTCAGTTCACAGTCAGTTTGAAGCCAGTACAGGTAACTCTAATGGCTCCTCCACCAAAAGACAAGAGGCTGCAGCAGAATATGAAGCCACAAAGGCTGTGCTGAAGATAATGGCTGAACAAGAGAAATTTAGAGAACAAATGCAAACCATAGAAGAAGAAGACAAACGCATAACCGCAGAACAGAAGCTGCTGCGATGTCACAACGCCATCTAGAGGAAAGGAGGAAACTGAACGCAAGTTAAAAAGAAAAGAGAAGGCGGCTGTGATAAAGAGACAACAAGAGGAAAGAGCTGCAAGGAGAAAGTCACTTGAGGACTTAAAAGGAAATTGAAAGACTGGAAAATCTGAAAGGACTCAATGCAGCAAAGGCAAAATTACAAGTTTATGAAGAAGACTACATTTCAGTAAAACAAGAAAGCATCACTCTGAATCCTGCAACCATACAGGTAACTGAGTTTAAGAACACTGCTAATCAACCGCACAACCACCACAACAGTTAAATGTCATTCATGAGAGCCCGGGTGAGCTTGTGAAGGTTTTGGCAGAAGCTATGTCAGCTAATGGCTACCGATTCCAGAACCCTCAGTATTTAGTGGGATCCACTTAAGTTAAACATTGGAAGCATCTTTTCAGACTCTAATGAGAGAAAGAACATTCCCATTGCAGAAAAGATATTTTTCCTACAGAAGTATGTAGGTGGATGTGTTAAGAAGCTTTAGATGGCTATTTTCTCGTGACTCTGAAGACTCCTATATGGCAGCATGGAATATGCTCAATAAAGCGTTATGGAGAACCTTTTGTCATTGCTAAGGCCTTTGGGGACAAGTTGCACACCTGGCCAAAGCTCCAAGGCAAAAAGACAGTGCAGAGTTAAGAAAGTTTGTGGATTTCTTACAAAGCTGCCAATCTGCAATGACTACCAACTATAATCTGAACATCCTCAATGATGGAATTGAGAATCAAAGACTTGCTGCTAAACTACCAGACTGGTTAAGCAACAGATGGAACCGGAAGGCTACAGAGTACCAGCTAGAGCACAGACAGTTCCCACGTTTCAGTTACTTTGTAACATTCCTGTCAATGGAGGCAAGTATCGCATGTAATCCCATTACATCGTATCAAGCTATAAGACAAAGTGACTTTGACACACCAAAGACAAAGCTCAACTTACACCCATTCATAAGAAGCAAGATACAGCGAAAATATTCACAACAAACTCTATGGAAAGAACCATGATCTCTTGTGTGTTTTGTAAAAGAGCAGGACACAGCTTACACAAATGTCGTAAGTTCAGTGAGAAACCAGTTACTGAGGGGTCAAGTTCATTCAAAATGAAAAACTATGTTTTGGCTGTTTACAAAGTGGTCATTTCTCCAAGAACTGCAGCAATCGGATGACATGCAACACATGCTCAAAACGACATCCCATGTTTTGCATGAAGAAAGAAAAAGACAAGAGACAAAGAAAGAACAGCCTAAAGAACAAAAGTAGCTGAACAGAAGGAAACCCAGCAACAGGTAACACAGTCACAAGACACAGTCGACGAAAGTATGTCTAACAGAGTGACTCATGAAAGTAGAACACACAGACATCTGCAATGGGTACCTGTCTATGTATCAACACAAAATGAGCCAAGCAAAGAAATACTTACCTACGCTCTACTGGACACACAGAGTGATTCGTCCTTTATTCTCAATGAAGTAGCAAACAATCTGGACACAGCTAAAACCCAGGTTAAACTCAAATTATCTACAATGTCATCGAAGAAGACAACTGTTCCATGTACAAAACTTGAAGCTCTGCAAAAGAGGATTGTGTTCAAAAGAAACTCACTGTGCCAGTTGCTTACACACGTGATTTTATACCTGCCAATCGTAGTCATATTCCTACTCCAGACACGGCAAGGTCATGGCCACATTTGGAGCATCTCGCTGCACAATTGCTCCACCATTGATTGTGAGATAGGACTCCTGTTAGGGTACAACTGCACACAGCCTTAATGCCCAGAGAAGTCATATGTGGTGAAGAAAATCAGCCTTATGCCCAGAAAACAGATTTGGGCTGGAGCATCATAAGTTACTGTGATTCATGTGATGCAAGCAGCGATGTAATTGGAGTAAGTCATCGCATCACTGTAAAGCAAGTAATACCAGAGATTGAGCCACCACAAGCTAAAGAATAAGGTTCATTACATCTGCAAGACACAAATAAAAGAAGTAACTGGTCCAGATGTAATCAAAGCACTTGAATCAGATTTCACAGAGAGCAGTGGAAGAGCGAGCATTTCACAAGAAGTGTCTGCTTCATAAGAAAACTACAAGAAGGAATCAAACAAAAGCAAGATGGACATTATGAAATGCCCCTGCCTTTCAAAAGTGACAGACCAAATCTTCCCAATAACATGTCAGAGTGCAAGGCAACGATTAAGCAGTCTCAAACGCAGATTCGTAAGGGATCAAAAATACTACTCAGATTATGCAAAGTTCATGGAGGACATTGTGCACGTGGTGATGCAGAGAAGGTACCACGAAGAACTCTGTAATTCCCTACCTGGTATTTCCCCACCATGGGGTATACCACCCTCAAAAGCCCGGCAAGATCCGTGTAGTCTTTGACTGCTCTGCACAATATCAAGACACTTCACTGAATGAACACCTGCTTACAGGGCCTGACCTCACAAACACTTTGGTGGGAGTACTCTGTAGGTTCAGGAAGGGCTCAGTGGCTGCTAATGTGCGACGTGGACATGTTTCACCAGTTCCATGTAACACCTCAAGACCAGGATTATTACGCTTCCTATGGTGGGAGCGCGGTGACCCTAAATGTTCCCCTTCAGTCTTTCCATGAAGGTTCACCTGTTTGGTGCAGCTTCTTCACCTGGTTGTGCCAATTTTGGTTTAAAACATCTAGCCACACAAGGTGAGGGAAAGTTCTCTCAAACACAGCAAGTTCATTCAAAGAAACTTTTATGTAGATGATGGACTCATAAGTGTTGCATCAGAAGCAGAAGCAATAAAACTAGTCAAGAAGCAAAGAGCTGTGTAGCACAGGTAAACTAAGATTACACAAGTTTGTATCAAATAGTGACAATGTGTTAAAGTCGCTGCCCAGAGAGAAGTGTGCTGACAGTATTAAAGATTTGGATCTAGCACTTGGAGAGCCACTGATGGAAAGAGCACTTGGTGTTCAGTGGTGCATTTCTTCTGATGAGTTTCAATTCAAAATAACAGTCAAGAGCACCCAATGACAAGAAGAAACCCTGGCACAGTGGCGTCAGTGTATGATCCACTGGGATTTGTGGCACCCTTCATCCTAAAAGGAAAACAAATCCTGCAACAGTTATGTCAAGAAAAGTCGGATGGGACGAGCCTCTTTCGGATCAGCTCTACAGAGAGTGGGAATCCTGGCTTCTTGATCTTCAAAAATTTGACAAGGGTGAGAGTTCAAGATGCATGCTACCTGAAAACACAGAAATAAGTGTGATTTACACCATTTCAGACGCTAGTCTGACAGGCTATGGACAATGTAGCTATTTAAGAACAATCACATCCAAGGGATGTTCATTGTGCACTTGTCATGGGAAAAAGGCCGTTGCCCCAGCCAAAGTCACTACTGTCCTAGGCTTGAGTTAACAGCTGCAGTAGTTTCAGCAGAACAAGTGTAATGCTAAGGTGAACTGGAGATCAGCAATCTTCAAGAACATTTCTGGACAGATTCCAAATGGTGTTAGGATATGTGAATAACGATGCCAAAAGATTTCATGTTTTTTGTGGCAAATGATTCAAAGAATAAAGTCACTCACAGACCCACAGCAGTGGCATCATGTACCATCTGAGAATAATCCTGCAGACCACGCATCAAGAGGACTAAGTGTCCAACAGCTACTCAAATCTACCTGGTTTAAAGGACCAGGTTTTGTGGCAAAGAGGCTACCCATTGAACCTGACAAGGTTATGGAAGTTATTCCTAATGATCCAGAGTTGAAAACAGTACATGTGCTCAAAACAGAAGTACAAGAAAGGAGAACAATACTTGATCGTCTCAACAAATGTTCAGACTGGAGCAGAGCTGTTAAAGCTATTTCTCGTCTAAGGAAATTTGTGAAAGATTTTAAAGGAGACACACAAACAAAAGGTGAAAACACAAGTGTTGAAGACAGACGACAAGCAGAACTGTTCATAATAAAACTTGAACAAGAAAACACCTTCAGCAAGGAAATCAAGAACTTAACCCAAGGAAAGGACATTCAACTCAAGGATAAGACACACAGGTTGTATAGCTTAAACCCATTTGTTGATGAGCAAGGAGTACTCAGGGTGGGAGGACGTTTAACAAGAGCAAGTCTACACCCGTACATCAAACATCCTGCCATTATCCCCAAATCAAGTCATGTTTCATCTTTACTGATTAAACACTTCCATGAGAAGGTGCAGCATCAAGGAAGAGGATTTACTGTCAACGAGCTGCGCTCCAATGGACTGTGGATCACAGGATGCAGCAGTGCAGTTGCTTCACACATCTACAAGTGCACAACCTGCAGAAAGTACAGGAGGCATACCCAGACAACAGATGTCAGATCTACCAGAGGACAGAATGGAAACAGCGCCCCATTCTCGTACTGTGGTGTTGACTGTTTGGACCTTTTATGTAAAGGAAGGTAGAAAAGAACTTAAAAGGTATGGTCTTTTGTTTACATGTATGTGTTCCAGGGCAATACATATTGAAATGCTTGGTGACCTTACTACTGATGCTTTTATTAATGCATTGCGTTGTTTTATTTCCATTCGTGGACATGTAAGACAAATCAGGTGTGACCAAGGGACTAATTTTGTTGGTGCTAAGGGAGATTTTTTGAATGCACTGAAGGACTGTGACAAAGAACAGTTGAAACAATATGGATGTGAGTTTGTTCTGAACACCCCCTCCTCCAGCCACATGGGAGGTGTTTGGGAGAGGCAGATTAGGACCATTAGAAGGGTTTAACTGCTATTCTGGATAAAACTTCAAAAAGACTTGATAGTTTTTCCCCTCAGAGCGTTTCTGTATGAGTGATGGCTATTGTGAATAGCAGGCCGTTAACAGTAGAAAACCTAAGTGATCCAAGTTCAGAGCCTCTTACCCCGAATCATATTCTCATGATGAAGTCCAGTGTTATTCTTCCCCCTCCTGTGAATTGTGAGCCAGGACTTGTACCTGAAAGAGGTGGCGTCAAGTTCATTTTTTAGCCAATGAATTCTGGACAAGGTGGAAGAAAGAATATCTTCTTAATCTTCAACAGAGACAAATCTGGCAAAGAAACAAAAGGCAAGAAAGCTGAAGCAGCGTTGTTATTCTTCAAGAGGACAATTCTCCAAGGAACAAGTGGAAACTGGCAAGAGTAACAGAAGTTTATCCAAGCGCAGATGGAAGGATCAGGAAGGTGAAGCTGTTGCTAAGTGACTCGACCTTGGATAAGGATGGAAAAAGGACTGTCAAGCCAGTGTATCTTGATAGACCAGTTCATAAAACTGTGTTGTTACTGGAAGCAGAGTAGATGTTAAAATGTAAATATACTCTTATTGCAATGTTATATGTTTGAAGTGAAATCACCATAGGTTAGTGATTTGGTGGGAGTTTTACTGCCATAGTTTTAGTTTCCATGTTTTATTTAGTATTATGTACGTTCTCGTTTATTACTACTTTTATTTTGAAATACTCCGGAAGGAAGTGAATCCAGCATGTTTGCTGTGACAGAAAGGGAGATGCACTGCACGTGCTCAAGCTAATGTTAGCATAAGAAAGTTATTTAAGTTCTAGTTATTTAAGTTTAACCTCGTTTCTGCCCTGAAAGGAAGGACAGCCAGAGAGGTATGTTGGTTTTCATTTAATTTGTGACACCAACTCATTTAAGTTTATGTTGTATTTTAGTTCGACGGTGGTGTTGAGATCAATAAGAGCTAAACTTGTATCAAGAGCAAGAATTCATTAAAGTTGACTCAAACCAGCAGTCCAACGAACTCTTAAAGAAGAGGTGGAAGTGATAGTCGAACTCGGAGCTGCATGTTTTCCCCGCCCGCATCGCGTCATTGCGCCGAAGACCAAGCCAGCAGTTCAACGAACTCTTGATTGCCTTAAAGAAGAGGTGGAAGTGATATCTATATTCTGCTAATGTCAGAAAAACTATTTAACAATCATGTTGATTCCAGGAAATGAAATAAAAATCTGACATGAATGTTTGTTAATGTAATAAGTCATTAAAAGTTTTGGCAGTTGTAACCCGAACATTTTTCCCTATTGTTTATTTGGTTAATTCACAATGATTTATTTTGTTCAGTTATTTAAACCCTAAAAAATCCTCTTTTCTTTAATTCTTGTATCACGTGGTTTTTTTTAAAAAAAAACAAAAGGGATCACGTGATCTGCTGCGCGTCAGCGTCTCAATCAGGCAGCAGCTGTTTAAATGACAGCTGTTTACCTGCCTGGTGAGAGACGCTGACTGATGCTGCACAGACTTCGCACAATTGTGGACAACACAAGCGCAGGACCTGAAAGGTTTGGCAAAGAGGGGCTGGTGAGTTTGATTGTTGTCAGGGAGCTAGAAAGCTAGCGCTAGTTAGCTACATGAACCATTGGACTCAGCATGGTGGTGATAATTAATGAACATGTACATGTCTGAAATTTGTTTTGGATTAATGAATTGGGCCTGTTGTGCGCAGGCCAGGCCCCCCCCCCCCATTCCCCCCCTTCCTTTCCTTCCCACCTCCAGATGCCTGCCGGATCTGGAGTCTAGGTGGATGGTTTGGATGGTCCGGGACCCGGACTGGCGAGCTAACTCGGGAGAGCAGGACTGAATTAGCCTTGCGTCTTGTTCCTCTGTGGATCGTCGTTTTGTGAAGGACTTGCCGGATTCTCCCTCGCTAAGGGAGACGTTTTTATTTTTATTTAATTGTTTTGTTCATGAACGAACCCTGTAAATATTGTACATATTAATACAATCACCATCTTGCACAAAGTTTGTTGTTTTGCAGTGTTATTACAAATCGCCACCTCCTCCAGCAGCCGGACCTAGATACTGATTTAAAATTCTGACCATTTACTTATTTCAAACCTGTATTCGCATAAGTACAATAGGTTACACAGTGAAAGATGTAAACATGAAATATGTCCATAATTGAACCCTGGTGGCGCTAGAGCTCATCATCTATCAGCCAATCAGAGGAGACGTTGATTCAGGTTGGAGCATTAAGCTCCGCCTACTTGGAGCAGCTGCAGCTTTGGGGAAACTAGAGGCCATTTTCCAGAAGAGCGACGGATTAAATATGTTTGAATTAAACTTTATGAATTATGCTGCAGTGATTTCTGCTGAAGCTGAATATTGTCATAATAAATACAGAAAATTAAAGAGGAATATGGATTCTCATTTAGGGAACATCAAGTGCAAAAGGATTTTTGATGCAAGACATTTCTATTTGTGAAGTTATGCAATAATATGAGGCTGCAGATGATAAATAAAAAACATTTTGGGAGTCAAAAGAGCCGATTCTGAAAAGAGCCGAACGTTTCATCACTACAACCAGCAGCTCCACAGGTGGAGATGGACGTAGTTCCTCACAGCTCTCTGCATCCTCAGCAGCTCCTCCCAATGCACCAAACCCAACCATGATGCTACAGCAAATGGAGCAGAACCCAGAGAACCATTCAGACATTCAGGCTGAGGAAAACCTTCCAGCAGCTCCTGCAGCAGATCGACTGGCCTCCTGCTGTTGCTGCTGTTCCATCTCAGCCCAGAACCAGAACTGCAGCTGTAGACCTGGAGCTGCAGCAGGAAACAGTGGAGGAAGGCCAGCACTGCAGGTCAAAGGTCACCAACATCTCCAGGTTATCCAGGGACACCAACAGTGAACCAAACTGACCAGGTTTCCCTCCACCAGAGGAAGCTGCTCTCCTGACTTCCTCTGGGCAGCAGCAGCAGCTGTAGAAGCTGTAGCTGCAGCAGCGCATCGATGCTCCATCACCATGGAGACTCCTGGAGTCTGATGGTGAAAACTAGAAACATGCAGGGTATAAAACTGCTGCTGAGTTAATTTCTAGTAAACTAAGTCAGATGAACTCCAGGCTGCATTAAAGTTACTTCAGCATAAAGTTTTTCCTTCATGAGGAAACAGAGGATGGAACCGTCCTGATACCAGAGAGGTTCTGGTTCTGGTTCTGGTTCTGGTTCTGGAGACACAAAGAGACCAACAGGAAGCTGGTAGAAATAATTCATCATTTATTAACTGACAGCAGATCCTGTTTCTGGTGGTTCAGATAGGAACCATCAGGTCACAGCAGTTTATATTTAATGTTGGACTTTATGATAAAACAAGAATTTAAACTTTCAACGTAGTTTAGATTAAATTTACATTAATGATGAAGAGAAAACTGATTAAAGTGAAGAAAACAGAAAGAAAACTGTTTAAAAATGAACATAAACCACTGATAAACCATCGACCAATCAGCTTCAACCAATCAGCTGCAGCCAATCAGCTTCAACCAATCAGCTGCAGCCAATCAGCTGCACTCATTCCCTTTGATGAGGAAGAAGGTTCCCACGGCGACCCCCAGCAGGCCGATGGTCAGTCCGACCCCACAGAAGATGGCCGGACCAGGACCGGGCTGAGGACTGTCCATCTCCACATCTGGAGACACAGAGAGACGAGAAACATCTGGATGTTTGGTTCAACCGTTTAACCAGGTTAATCATTAAACTGAAGGTTCCTGTTCATGCTTCCTGTCTAGTCAAAGTCTGCTCACCCCAGGTTCTGGTCTGTGGTTCTTTCAGAGCCGGATGCTCCACTGAGCAGCTGTAGATGTCTCCCAGCTGGGGGACAAAGTCCAGCCTGGAGATCTGGGTGAAGCTGTTGTCCTTGTTTAGGAAGGGAACGTTGATGCTGGTCCCTTCAGTCACTTTCTGTCCATTCCTGGTCCAGGAGACGTTGACCGGAGCCGGATAGAAACCAGAGACGTGACAGATCAGGATGTTCTTCTGTCCCAGCTCCACATCGTCTCTGGGGTAAATCACCAGGCTGGAGGGGGCATCTGGGGAGAGACAGAGGGGTAAATGGAGGGACAGGAGCTGGAGGACAAACTCACTGGATGGATGGATGGATGGATGGATGGATATGGGGACGGACGGAGACTCTGATCCAGGATGGTGTAAAGGAGAATGTTCTAACGTTCTCCTCAGCCTCTCCTGCTCCAGCTGTTTCTCCTCCTGAGGTGGTGGAGCTGCTTCAGGACGTCTACAGGGTCAGAACAGCAGCAGCTCCTCAGTCCTGGAGGCCACCAGGACTGATCTGCCCCTTAGCATGAAACAACCACCACCGTTCCTTAACAATAGACCATCTGAAGGTCAGACCATCTGAGGGACAGACCATCTGGGGGTCAGACCATCTGGGGGTCAGACCATCTGGGGGTCAGACTATCTGACGGTCAGACCATCTGGGCTCCTCAAAGTCCCAACAATCAGGGATTCACACCTCTAGTCCATCAAGTCTCTCTTCTCTGACCAGAACCGATAAAAACCGGATCAGGTCAGGTCTGACTGTCCTTCTGTTTCCACCTTGAAGGTTTTAATATGTTTCTTATTTCTTCTCATCCAGACTTTCCTGTAGCAGACGGTACACAGAGATCAGCTGATTGTGGACCAGTTGAACCTTCAACCTTCACAACTCAGAGGACAAAAGAGAAGCAGAGGAACTGATGACCTGCTTTACTGTCACTCAGTAAACGATGAACCATGGAGGCGTCTGGAGATCCAAAGTCAACCCAGAGGTTCAGGTCCAGCTGGCAGCAGATTATTAATCTGAGCTGAATTTCCTGCTTCTATCAGGTCCTCTGGTTTCTCAGCTCTTCACTTTAATCTGGGACTAAATCTGGTTCCAGACCCAGCAGCATGGGGGGGTAAAAAAGGGCTTTGGAGGCATTGGGGGGCATTAGGGGCCACAGCCCGCCCACGGTGTCAGCTGTGTCCCTGGACTGGAAGCTGTTTGCTGTTTTTAGTGACCAACTGTCTATTATTCATGTTGATTTGATACAGTTGAGTTTCTGCACATCCCGTCTCTTTGTCCTCTGTCACTTTTTTCAGCAGTTAAAACTGTTTAATCCATTAACCTGTTTTTCTGAGCCACCTTTAAACGCAACATGAGCGCTAAGATGCTAGCTGGGTTTAGCCTGTGCAGCAGTGAACGAGACCAGCTGCTGCTCAGAGATACTCAGGTGTGTTAGTCGGTTAGTTTGGAGGAAAACCTGCAAAATGATTCTGAGTCGAGTGAAGCTGCTGATTCAGGTAGTTAACAGATGACCAGCTAGTAACAATACAGAACCTTAAGCTTGTTAACTATGTTGAGAGGATAATGATTAAACCTGTAGCTCATTGTCTCCTCTCTAGTTCCCGGGTCGAGGGTTCCCCCTAAGGGCAGTTCACAACATTCACGGTTCTACTTCAATCATATCCAGAGTTTATTCAGACAAACAAATGCATCAAATCACACCAATAACACACCAGAATCATCAGAAACTCAAAACCACAAGACAGACATGAATCACCTGAAAGAAACAGAAAAATGCACAAATACAAGGAGAACGCCGGCGCCGCCGCACCCCAACGATCTGATTAATTCTTTCAGGTCCGAAACTTTTAAAGGAAGGTGTGTCTCTTCTCTAATGTATGCAGTCTGGGAGGTTCCTGCTCTCTAATTAGAATAAGTTTCACATTTCAAAGGGAAGATGCTCTAAATGTTTATGACTGTCGTTGCTGGGCTGATGGGTCCTGAGAGAAGCAACATTTCACACCTCCGTGTGAGATCCTACAATCTCTCTTCAGGTGTCCACATAACAAAAGGCCCCGATCCTTATATGGGTCCAGGAAACAGTTATCTCTACGCAGACCCCTTCCTGCTGTCCCAGAACAGATGCTGCTGCTTTCCAAGCACAGCAGGAGGCTGATGGCTCAGAGTCGTCCTCTTACCTAGAATATCAAAACGGGCTGATTTGGATCTAAGATCTGGTACAATTATCTTCTACTGATCAGATTATATTGATTAAGCCATGACTCTAAATCTAACTTAAAATTGAGTCCTTTTCAAGATAATGTTGATCTGTCAAATATTTAAACATGCTTAAAGTTAAAACTAGCATAATTGAATTATTTCCAGCACTATTAGCCTGCAGGCTGCTGATTATTGTCTGTGGTCAAAAGTTCTGGTTAGATTCACCTGAGTAACTTTTATATTAATAGTTTTACTGCATTACCTTTTTCTTTTCTTGCTAATATTATTATTGCTACATAGATTATCTGGTTGAACTGACCTGTGAACCACAGCAACTGGAAAAGGAACCAATGTTCTAGTTCTGGTTCCAACAGAACCGAGTCAGAAATGATCAGATCTGCTGATTTTAAGGTTTGCAGAGGAACCGGATCAGAACCGAGTCCAGACCTTCTGCAAGACCTGCTGTGTTTTATTCTATTATGGGATGTTTATTCAGAAATTATCATCATTATTGAGATCTGGTGACTGGAGTTTAGAGATGTTTAATAATTATGTAACAATGAATATGATCAATTAATGATCAATTAATGATTAATTCTAGTTTCATGTTTAATTAAAAGGATTCAGTTCAACTGAAGCTGTGAGGAAATAATTTAGTTAGTAATCTCAGTTTCTTTGATTTATGATTTATATTTTAAAGTTTTGGAAATAAATTATTTAACTTTATGAAGTTATTGATGTTCAGATGGAATAAAGTTAACATGAGTTTTAATTACAATAATGAGTTAATTGAATAAATGGATCAGTTGAAGAGTGAAATATTAATATTAATATAAATATCAATATTAATATTAATTGATCCACATGAAACTGATTATTATTTACTTTGATTCATGTTGAGATACAGAAACAACCCAGAGTTAAATATCAGCTGTTTTATATTAATAAGCTCTGAATGTTGTTAATTGGTTCATAAACAGTTAATAGTTATTATATTAATATAAACTGTAATAAACTGAAACAGATTTAATTAATTATCTCAGATTTTAGACAATTTTTCCTCACAGGCTGAATTTATGAAACTATTATAATTTATTAATAATTCAGTTTATTACAAAATGATCAGAAGTGAAAATGAATCAGTTTAAATGATTCTTGTTCTTTACCGTTTTCATCTGGGATGCCCTTCATGGCACTGCGAATAATCTTCAGGTTTGATCTGCAGATCTGTTGATTAGCCACAGCTCCATCATAAACTCCTTCCCTGTAGCTCACATGATCAACAAAAGGAGGCTGAGGCTCGACTCCTTTTCCCTTCTTGAAGTCGGCGAACCAGGTCTCTTCTCCATCCAGAGCGTACATGTCCTCTCCATCAGAGTCTGAACATCCAGTGATACCAAGGTCCTCATGTAGAACTAGAGACACAGAGAGAGAAACTGAAGAACCTGGAGCAGAACCTGCAGGACCACAGGGTCCATCAGAACCGGTTTGGACCCAGTCAGAACCCAATCAGAACCAGGGTAACTCACCATCAGCAGAGACCCAGAGGACCCCGCAGAGGAAGAGCAGCAGCTTCATCATCATCATCATCTGTCAGAAACTCTGAGAGAAACTGAAGCTGCTGCTGAACCAAAGGCTGGCAGCAGCCAATCAGAGGCCAGGAGGGCGGTGACGTCATCAGGAGCTAGGCAGAGGAAGGCTGCAGCTCTGAGCTGCTGGAGACCAGGACCTGGTTCTGGAGGGACCAGCAGAACCAGCTGATGGTTCTTTATTGCGAAACTTTGTTCATTTATTCATTTTTAAATGTTTGAACCTGCTGGTTCTGATCCGGTTCTGATCTGGTTCTGATCCGGTTCTGAACAGAGTCAGGTTGTTCTGTCAGTTCTTCTATTAATGAGTTTTCATTTAGTTTCTCCTTGTAGAACCAGAACCAGAACCGGTCCATTAGACCAGCAGAGACCTGGAACTGGGTCAGAACCAGAATCTGGGTTAGAAAGTTACTATAAACAGAAAGAACCAGAACCAGAACCAGAACCAGAGTCTCTCTGATCAGCAGCCTCAGCCTCTTCTACCCGGCAACCAGTGACACTGAGGTCATGTGACTCTGATCTGGTTTTTACTGCAGTTCCCATCAGAACCAGTTAGTTCCTCTGACTGGGACAGAGACAGAGAGACAGATAGACGGACAGAGAGACAAATGGACATGGCTTCATCACGGCTCTGCTGGCTGCTGATCATCATCACCATCAACTCTGCAGGTAAAATCACTGATCAATAAGTTATTATAGATATAGAGATCAATGATCAGAGTTTAAACTGCATCAGTCTGTAGATAAAAGGACAACAGTGTAATCAATACTGATCAATACTTTAACCCTTTATTAATCTAAATCAGGTTGGATCAATTATCTGATCACTGATCAATACTATAACTAATATCTGGATCAATAGTCTCTTAATGTGGATCAGAGCTGCTGGAGAATCAATCAGTGATCCAGATCAATAACTGATCATATTGATCAATATTCTGATTAATTATTGATCATTAATCATTACTTTAGTCCATTCTGATATTTTGATCAATAATCAATGTGAGCCTGATCAAATTAACATGTCAGGATCAATAACTGATAGTAGATCAATACTGAGGTTCTGTTCTGGTTCCAGATGGATTCAGAGAATGTGAAGTGAGTCGTTGTGTGTTTAACTCCACTGATCTGAGCGACATCCAGTACATCAACTCCTACATTTACAACAAACTGGAGTTCCTCAGGTTTGACAGCAACTTGGGGAAGTTTGTTGGATACACAGAGCTGGGAGTGAAGAACGCTGAGAGATTCAACAAAGATCCTTCACAGATCGCTATGAGGAAAGCTCAGAAGGAGACCTACTGCCTGAACCACGTTGAGGCCTGGTACCCGAATGTACTGACTAAATCAGGTGAGTTGATTTGATCATTTCCTGATTGATCAATTCTGACTGATGATCAATAAACTGGATGATTCAGTCATTATTATTTATTATTGATTAAATGATCAACAAATTAATAAAATCTGGACAAAAACAGAAAATTTTCTGTTTTTGTCAGAAAACAGAAATTTTTTTATAAATAAATATAAATAAATAAATAAATATAAATAAATATATTTATGAACATATATTTATTTGTTCATAAATATAAACATTATAGAGATTAAATACTGAAGTTACGTCTATAGATGGACTCAGTCTATAAATCTAGTTCTATCTGGATTATTATCTAGAATAATAACTTTATTTAATAACTTTATTATAATCCTCAGGTCTGTTTGCATCTATAATCATCATAATAAATGTAATAACCTGGTTTCATCAATAATCAATACAGAAACTGATTATAGATAATAAATATAAATGATTCAGTTTCATCCAGTGACCTGCATAATAATGAGCCATAATTATTAATCTTAATAAACCAATAATCTGCCATTGATCCTCCAGTCGCTCCAACCATCAAGCTTCACTCCAGGACGCCCCCTGCTGGCCACCACCCCTCCATGCTGGTCTGCAGGGTTTATGATTTCTACCCTAAAACCATCAGAGTCAAATGGCTGAGAGACGGACAGGAAGTGACATCAGACGTCACCACCACCGACGAGATGGAGGACGGAGACTGGTACTACCAGGTCCAGTCCACGCTGGAGTACACGCCCAGGTGGGTCACAACCAGAACCAGAACCAGAACCAGCAGGACCACTAGAACCATTAGAACTACTAGAAACACTGGGACCATTAGAACCTCTAGAACCAGAACCACTGGTACTACCAGGTCCAGTCTGCGCTGGAGTACACGCCCAGGTGGGTCAGAACCAGAACCAGTAGAACCACTGGAGCCATTAGAACCAGAACCAGTAGAAACTGTAGACCCATCAGAACCTCTGGGTCTGACCAGGTTTCCTGCTGGTTCTGACCCAGTTCTGTTGGTTCTGTTTGTCTCTCTGCAGGTCCGGAGAGCAGATCTCCTGCAGGGTGGAACACGCCAGCCTGAAGGAGCCTTTGATCACCGACTGGGGTAAGAAGGACTGTGGACACCTGGAGGAGGGACACCTGTCCACCTGTCCCCATGTCCTCTTCCTGTCCACCTGTCCCCATATCTTCTTCCTGTCTCACCTGTCCTCCCGTCTCTCCGTCCCTGCAGACCCGTCCATGCCAGAGTCAGAGAGGAACAAACTGGCCATCGGAGCTTCAGGACTGATCCTGGGTCTGATCCTGTCCCTGGCCGGATTCATCTACTACAAGAGGAAGGCCAGAGGTCAGAACCAATCAGAACCAGAACCAGAACCAATCAGAACCAGAACAGAGTCAATCCGTCCTCATGCTGAGTCAGCATTTTAACAGACTTCAGTGAAGCGTTTTACCCACAGTTCATTGCTGCAGGAGATGTTTAGAGTTAAAATGCAACGATTTGTTTTTTCATCTTTATAGAAAATTCAAATGAATATTTTCTCTAAAGACAATCAGCAGCTGATGCTCTGAGTTATGAGCTGCTGGTTTTACCTGCCAACCTGCAGGATGTTTTGTTCCACTTCCTGTTTGGCCTCTGAAAGCTTCAACTTTTATTCACTAATTAGTAATAAAAAGGTTTGATTTGATAAACAGCAGAAAAAAGAAGAAATAAAAAGAATCAAACTGAGGAAAGAAACTAAATGTGACAAATAGACAAATTTAAATCTTAAAATATTAACATGTTGATATAAAGTTCAGGATTCTGTGATTTTATTTAAACTCTAAAATCAAATGATTTCACTATAAAATGTTTCAGTGATTAAGGTAACACTAAGGCTTGAATGATTTTACAAAGCAGGATCTGATAATAAAACTCAGGATTAAATATATTATAATTACATATAAATAGATCATAATTATAAGTATCATAAGTATAAAATAGATTTATTATATAAAATCCACTGTTGAAATCTTTCTAAAACTTTAATAAAATCACAATTTAAAAATGTTTATTGTCTCAAAATCTCACAAAACGCAGGAATTAATATTTATTTTAAATTTCTTTTGCAGAAAGTCAAACTTTACACATAATTATGAAATTAATTTCTTTCTGTGGGAACAAGAAGCTGATTGGTTCTGATCATCATCCTGATTTTTAAACAAATGATGAATTTATTGATACATTTTGGTTCATAAAGTCACAACATTCATAGTTTCTCTTAAAAAGCATATTTTAGGTGGTGCAGGGGCAAAGCACAGCACCACATATGGAGGCCTTAGTCCTCATGCCGGCGGTCGCAGGTTCGATTCCTGGTCTGGTGACATTTGCTGGATGTCTTCCCCCCTCTCTCGTTTCCCTATTTCTTGTCTAGATACTTTCAAATAAAGACACTAGAGCCAAAAAAAATTCTTAAAAAAAAAAAAAGACATTTTAGTTTTTATCTTTCAAATGTAGCATCAGATTATTTCTAATTTATGCCGTATGTTTAACTTGATCTTTATTTGCTCCAATTTATACCAAATAACTTTTAACTGCATAAAACAGATTTAATGGTTTTATGGGTAAAAATAATTCATGTCTCTGTTAGTCAAATAATTGTTTATTAGATCATTTTAATGTGAATTTCCTTCAAAGTTCTCAGAGTCGTTTGTCACAAAAAGATAGAATAAAGTATTGAAATAATTAGTTTCATGACGGATTATATGGAACAACAATCAGAACAAAACTAACATCTTCAAATATCTCCAAAATGACTGAGGGAAGCAGAAAAACCTTTATATACATTTAAAATCATCTGTTTTGTTGTAGTTTATTAATCACAGACCAGCCGCCATCTTGGATGTTACGACTCAGGGACATCCTGTCCTAACCCTGACCTCTGACCCCTGACATGACTGACTGAGTCCACTAGGGGGCGCTGAGCACCGGGCCTTAGAAGCAGAAACAGAAGTCCAGGTTCTGGATCGCAGTAGAACAGAACCTGAACAGAACCACAGAACTGACCCAGTTCTAAATCCAGTACCAGGTTCTGACCCGGTCCGTTTCTCTTCCAGGTCGTATTCTGGTTCCGACCAGCTGAGACCAGATGGAGGTTCTGGTTCCCCTGCATCCTGCTGAACCGGACCATCTGACCCAGAACCAGAACCGGTTCTGTGGGTCAGTTCTGGTTCTGGTGGCCCGGCTGCTTCTCTTCATCTTCCTCTAATCATCTTCATCAATAATCTGATCAGATTTTAATCTTTCATGTTTGGACCTGAAATAAAATCAATAAACCATCAGAACCTCTAATGTCTTTATGAACTGGGTCAGAACCAGCAACTGACCCAGTTAAACCTGCAGTAACACTTTGACCCTGATGGTGGCGCCGTGAGAAACCCAGACTGGATCGAACTGGTTCTGATGGCTGAGGAGGATCAGTGGTTCTGATCAGTGGTTCTGATCCACTGGATCCTCTGCAGAGGAACCAGAGTCCAGACAGAACCGGGTTCTGAAGGCGGCGCTGCCTCCTGCTGGCTGAACCCTGCAGCTGCAGCATGAACCGGTTACCCAGTCTGACCCGGTTCTGCCGACCCGGTTTGTTAAAAGGGTTCTGATGGGCTGGATCAGAACCGATGAGATCTTCATCCTGATGGTTTGATCTGCAGTTTCATCATCGGGTCGGTTCTGTTCTGTTCTGCAGGATTATGGAGCCGCTCACCTGTTAATCAGCTGTGATAAAAACACCTTGTTGCTATGGTAACACACCATGACAACCAAGAACTCATCAAAACACAACGAATGTTTTTAATGATAAGAAATGAATAGAAACTTCAACATGTGGCCTAGTCCAAGGCCTGCATCCTGCAGCCTGACAGATCTAATAACACTGGATCAGGTGCAGTGGACTCACCTGGTCCAGGTGGATCTGATTGGATCCATCAGATCCAGTGGCGACATTTAGTGACTCGGTTAAACATCAAGGTGAACGGGTTCAGCAGGTGAACAGCAGGTCAGATCAGTGACTCAGAGTCCAGACTTGGTTCTCCAGGTTTTCCAGGTTCTCCAGGTTTCCTCATGAGTCCTCCAGCAGCTCCAGGTGAGAGCAGGTGAGCTGCAGAGGGCGGAGCCTCCTGGTCAGGAAGTCTCTGTCTCCTCGGCTGAAGCGTCTCACCTCTGATGGAGACAGAACCGGGTCAGAACTGGATCAGAACCAAATCAGGACCGGGTCAGAACCAGATCAGAACCGGGTCAGTCCTCTGGACCGGGTCCAGCAGGTTCTGATGAGCGTTCCTACCTGCTGAGCTCTGATTGGTCCGCTTCCTGCAGGTGAGGGTCACCTGCCATCTGATGACATCACCGCTGCAGAGGGACAGCAGGAAGTGCAGCAGGACGTCCTCAGTGTCTCCATCCGTCTCCTGGAAGAGACACAGAGGACAGAGACTCACCTGGCAGGAAACAGATCAATGCTGGGATCTGATCAGGAAGGATTCAGGATCAATAATCAATCAACAGGTAAATACAGAGATATTAGAGCCTGATGGAGAATCTAATATAGAACAATAATGTTTACCAAACCAAATATAAAGTTTATTTATATATAAAATGATAAAATAAGTCGACAAACATGGAAGATCTGCAGTTTCAACTGAATGCAAAGAATAAAAATGAGTTTTAAGAAGCGATTTAAACTGATCCAGGCTGAGGGCAGATCTAATCTGGAAGGTAGATTATTCCAGATTAGGAGCAGCAACAGAGACCAGATCTCTTTCCTCTGACGGACTTTCAGTAGCAGAGATTATTGGACCTTAAAGTTCTGGACAGAACCAAGTTTCAAAAGGTCCTGAAGATAAAGAGGAGCTAATCTGTTTAAAACTTTCTAAGTATGAAACAGGCAGGCCAGATGGACCTTATATGGTCGTATTGGCTTCCTGGTTCCTGTGAGAAGCTGAGCTGCTGCTGCATCTGGGATTCATCCAGACCTTTAGAGAAAGAATGACAATAATCCAGCTGAGATGTAATGAAGGCCTGGAGAAGTCCTTCAAAACCCTTTGGATAACATTTCACCTTTGCTAAAATCCATAAGTGATAAAAACTTGATTTAACAACAGAACCGACTTGTTTATCAAATTTAATCAAAGATAAAACCAACAATCAAATCTGGATTATTAAATCTGGATTATTAGTGTGACTTGAGTTTAATATGATTGATGTTGAAAAGATTCATTGAACCGATATTGATTTAAGGTCAAATTCTAATGATTGAAAGACCAAAATCTGATCAATATCTGATCAATATTGAGTCGATGTTTGCTGCTCGTCTCTCCTCCTCCTCCTGGTCGGAGCGTTTTATCATGTTTTAAATTAAACTCTTTATGTCGACATGAATCAATATTGATTCAATATAAAATCATAATAATAATAAAAAAACATTTTATTTGCTGCCTTTCTGGAATCTCAAGGTCACCTGGACATAAAAACAAAAAGAAGCTTTTAGAGCCAAAGTCCTTAAGCTGCTTGATGCTTTGAGTTTGAAGTTACAGAGATCAGAGTTTGGGATTAAAGCGGCTGAAAGCTCTGGTCTCCATAGCAACGAGATGAACAGAAGAGGATCAGAGGGTCCAGGGTGATGAACCAATGAGAAGGAGGACAAGAAGATATGAGGGTTATGAAAGTTCCTCCCATATCGATGGGATAAATTAACTATAAATGTTACAACATGAGATGGAAACCAGTAGATCAGGTATAACGGGATGAAGTGAAGGCGACGATACGAGCTGCTGAGTTTAGAACCAGCTGTAATTTATGGAGAGTTTTCTGTAGCAGAACAAGAGAATTAGAGTAAATTAAACGAGACCAAACTGGACCAGAACAGAACAGACTGGACTAGACCAGAGGAGATGATGATGAACATCTTTCATTACTGACATGGAACCAAAGGAGAGGATGAGACTCTGAACCTGAGGGGAAGATGGAGGAGGAATTAAGTTCACTGAGTCATTTAGTACCAATTAGTTCAGTTGTATTGTAATCTAGTTAAAGGACGTTCAGGTGAACCAGAGTTTTACTGGAAGACAATCAGAGGGATGAAAGTGGAAGAATCAGGTTTGGTTGAGGATGGAGCCGAGTTTCATCTGCATTGCAGTGAAACTGAGTTTATGTTCAAATTTAACCAACAGGGAGAAAATAAATGAACAGTCAGAGTCCAGGACAGAACCCTGAGGAACACCTGAGGGAACGGGATGAGAGGAGAACCTGAACAGAGGAACGAATGAAACCAGTTGAGAGGTGAATTAAAGAACCAACAGAGGATCATCAGGGACTGAAAGGCTGCAGCAGATCCAGCAGAAAGAGTCTGGATAATAAACCAGATCAGCAGGAGATCACTGGTACCTTCAGGAAGTGCTGATCCGGTTCTGTGGACCAGAACCAGATTGGATTGTTCATATAAATTATTGCTGGATGAAGTTGGGCAGAAACTGTTTTATGGGTTTTATAAATGAATGGAAGATTTGAGATGTTATTGAGGTCATTGGGTCCAAAGCAGGTTCCTTCAGTGTCAGCAGTTTGGGGTCCAGAGGAACAACAATAGTAAGGGAAGAACATAAACACATGTAGGTTTGATGTCAGAGAGAGAGGAGCTTTAACAACAGTCTGGATCTGCAGTTTAGTGAAAATCTGTTGAATGTGTGAAATTCAACATCCAACTAAGTGTTCAAGTTTTAATATTCAGTTAAAGTTTGGATTTGTTGGACCATTTCTGAAATGTTTGTCAACTTTCAGCACTTTTGACTTAACATTGTTAAATTATCTGTGCTTGAACAGCAAATATAATTTAACTACCAGGATCCCAGCAGCAGCAAAATGTCTCCAAGTTTAGTAAAAGACCAGGAAGAACCGAATCCGTCACTGAATGACGAGTCGGAACCGAGTCAGTTGGTGGAGCAACAAACGAGTCTGATGGGTTTGACTGGAGAAACTGAACAACCGACAGCAACTACCAAAGAAAAAGAGGAGATGGAAGAGCTGGAGGAACGAGTGGAGGACAGGAGGACGGATCTGGATCCAGGCGACACCGCAGGACACCAGCAGGGGGCAGTAAAGGTGCCAAACCAGATGAAGGACCAGAGCAGCAAGTCGTCACGGTCAGCAGCAGGACAGTTAAACTACGGCTGCTAAAACCAAATAAAATCCAGACAAAAGGAAGAAAAGACCAAATATGAGGACAAAACACAAACTGAACCCTAAGAAGAACTAAAGGGACCAGAAGTCAGAAAACGAAGGAAGCAGATTGTTACCAAGCCAGGATTCTGAAGGAGGAGCAGAAATGGAACCTGGACCAGGAGAAAAACTCTGAGAACATGGAACGGTTCTGCTGACCAGTTAAAGCTCTGACCTTTAGACATCTGTTGACCTTTAGAGCAAGATGACCTCAGTTTTCAAACAAACTGCCTCGAGGAGAAGCAGCCCGAAGACGAGTGTCTTCAAGTTTTACAGACTTTACAGACAAGTCATTAAGTTTTACATTAATGACTTGTTAATGTTGCATCTAAAGTCCAGATGACCGTTAGAAACGTAGAGGAACATGGACTTGGTACTTATGGCTCTTTCTGGGTTTCTGTCCTTCGTTCTGAACTGATGGAGGTGATCATGGAGTCAAAGGATTCAGCATTTCTGACCCAGAGACCCGGAGGCCCAGAGACCAGGAGACCCAGAGGCCCAGAGGTCTAGAGACCCAGAGGTCCAGAGGTCCAGAGACCCAGAGGCCCAGAGACCCGGAGTCCAGGAGACCCAGAGGTCCAAAGACCCAGAGGCCCAGAGACTCAGCACTGAAGATAATCCTGAAGATTCACCAGCAGCAGCTTTTAGTTCCCTTCAACAATCTGATGAGGATTTTATTGTGGTAAAATGAGAGGGGGAAGGGGGTGCGGAGCTTCGCTGCTCGTTAGCGTTACTAACGACGTTCGGTTACTAAGGGACAGTTTCAGTTTGATGGATTTAAAAGGTAATAAATCTGGACGTATTTTAATGAGTCGTGTTTATTGAATCCTGAGGAGTTTAGGAAGAAAATATTAGAGACAGAAGAAAAGTTTGATTTGTGGAGATTTAACCCCTGACCTCTGACCTCTGGCTAACATCCGGCCTCCCAGGGACATTAGCTGCATTAAACCACTTCAGTCCATAGAAACGAAGCTTCAATGCTGGAGGTGAACTTTGAGGTAAACGCTGCCTGTGGAAATTAAGCAACTTTTCCTCAAATCAACAGAGAGGTGGTACACTCCGCACCAATCAGTTCACCTGCATTGCTCAGGTTGCCAAGCTGAAACTAAAGCCTCTCACTGTGGATCCCATGACGACTAACAGGGAGGATCCTCACCTGGACCAATCAGCTCTGAACCCAAACCAGGTTCATCACCTGCTCCACCAACAAAACAACCAACAGCTGGAACCAAACGGCTCCACCGACCCCAACGACAGAGGGACCAAAAATTCAGACTCTGTGGGAATCCCAGTGGAAAACTGACTTCAGCCTGACCCTGAGGGAAACCTGGCCTTGAATCAACCATGAGGTTAGACCAACACATCCATCCCAAAGCTCCAGAGGACGAAGCCACCAGGAAAACAAAAGGTTTCCAATAAGCCAGGAGGGTTTATAGTTGGAGACGAGGCAGTGAAAGGAATCAGCCACAAAGACCAGGGATTCCTTTTGCTGGTGACACCGAGTCTGATTTAACTCAAACTGCTCCACATAAATCCTGACCCTGTTTTCCTCTGTAACCACTGACTGGTTAGTCGGTGGTTTGATGACATGGAGCTGCTAACTGCTGCCTGATCCCAGCAAGTCACTGTGTTGTTTTCCTGTTATTAGCTGGTAGCAGCTGAAGAGTTTAATAAGGTGGGATATCATGAACCATAAACTCTTTATGGAAAGTAATGCTCTAAAATGTAAAGATATTGCATCTTTAAAAATATTGGAAATAATCTATAAAGCATTGATCAAAAGTTTCCCTTCTGGTCTTTAGAAATTATTTAAGCTGAGAGAATAAATATAATTTATTAGGTTTATATTAGAATATGCAAAAGAGATGAGAGAAAAAGTCTAGATGTGTTTCAGTTATTGGTGTGAAACTGAAATGAGTTGAATGATGATTTTAACTTCTGTATTTATTTGGTGAGCTTTAAAATGTAAAATAAAATCTTATCCCATTATGTAGATGTAAATATGTATTATGAAGATGTGTTGGGTATATAAATAGGGAATGTAGGAATAAGCTTTGGCTTCAGCCTGTTGATTTTTGGTTTCCTGTGTTTAATATGAACAATTTATCAGAATAGGGTGAATTGATTGACTGATTGATTGAAGTTGGAAGAACTTTAGTCAAAAATCTAAATCTAAATGATTTAGATTGCAGACCGACTGGAACTGATGATTTTAAGGCAACAGAGGGTAAAGTTGCTCTGATATGAATCATCTTAAAGAGAAAATGACACCAGAGCATCACAGAAATCAGAGGAATAAACCAGGAAGAGAATCTGGAGGTTTGGTTAAGTTAGAAAGAACAGAAAATAAAGATTTGAAGTTATTAACACTATAAAGATTCAACATGTGAGTTGAAGTGCTGCTCTCTGAGAGGAAAATGCTCACAGAGCTAAGCTAAAGGACAAAATGGTCGACTTGGAGAGCAGACGGCAGAACATCCGCATCCTCGGCCTGCCAGAAGACACCGAAAGTGGGCGCCCCACTCAGTTTTTCTCCAACCTTTTGTGTGAGCTATTTGGGAAAGAGGTGCTGCCGACCCCACCAGAACTCGACAGAGCGCATCGCTCCCTGGCAGCTAAACGGCCCGCAGGACGTCCTCCTCGCCCGGTGATCCTCCTCGCCCGGTGATCCTCCGCCTGCATCGATACCTGACCAAAGACCTCATCATCCGGGAAGCCAGGAGGAGAGGAAAGCTCGACTACAAAGGTGCGTCTCTTCGTGTTGTGGAGGATTACAGCCCAGACGTCCTGGCCCAACGTGCAGAGTATAAGGACATCATGGCGGAGCTCTACCAGCGGGGCTTGAGGCCGGCTCTTCTCTTCCCAGCCCGTCTTCGCATAACGGAATCCAGTGGTGCCAAAAAATTTGTGGGTTCCGTGGAGGAGGCTCAACAGTTCATCAAGAGACTTCCAAAACCACAAGAAAACTAATGAAAGAGCAGCGGTTTATTGAGGATTTACTCCAGAAACACAGCGCTGCTTTTCCTCAGTGCGCAGCAGGTACTGTAAATACAGCCTGGTGTCATATTACCTTATTTCCAATAGACTTATTCTGACCAATCTGATGGCTCATAATGGATTTATGAATGGAAAAGTAGCTGCATTAATACCTGCTTTCTTTGCCCCAATGGTGTCTGGAGCCTCTTTCCATGCTTTTTCCTATGGTTGCTTCAAATTTTATTATATTACTATTTTTCTATAGCGTTCGTGGGGACCTGTAAACTATGTCTCAACATGTATGTCACTGTGGGGGTTTGCATATATTCCATGCCCACTAGGAGCAGTGGTTAGTTTGCTACAGGTAGTTCTGTTTTTCTGATTCCGAGGTGGTTAGTCGCTGGAAGTTTGCCTCTCTCAGAATGTTACGTTTGGAAAGCTTGCTTCCACATTGTTGTTCTCTGCTTGGAAGCTGTTTATGTTTGGGGGGGGGGATTTTCAGGGGGCGGCTAAGGTCACTGCTGGGGGTCACGCAGGATATCGCCATTTTTCTTTAACTTTTTTGTTTCAATCTCTGCCTGCCATGCTGATACCAGAGCTCTCTCAACTGCACCAGTTGATGATCCCACGATGGCACAAAGTGGACATGCAACAACTGAACAGTCAGGATGTAAAGTTCCATGTATTTTGTGACTCAAGTGAACGAGCCTACAGTGAAGTCGCCTTTCTGCAAGGAAAAACTAAGGAAGGGGAAATGAAAATGAGTCTGGTGGCATCCAAGTCCAGGGTGGATGACGCTGCCACGGCTGGAGCTAATGGGAGCCATAATAGCTGCCAGGTTTGGGAAACAACAGGCTCATTAAAGCTCTTTGACTAGACCAAACTCAGCTAAATCTATGGACAGACTCTATGATAGTTATGATAGTGCTGCATTGGATTTGAAGCTCTGCCGGCAGGTGGAAGCAGTTTGTGTCCAACAGAGTTACAGAGATCCAGTCTCTAACTGATCCACAGGCATGGTCGCATTGCCAAGGGAAAATCAATCCAGCTGATCTTCTGTCTGTCCAAGAACTGATCCAGACCACATTGTGGTGGCATGGACCCTGCAGACTAACATTACATGAAAACATCCAGGAACCTGTTGAGGAAGATGAGGTGAGGTCTGAAAGGAGATCCAAACACCAGGCTGCAGTACAGTTGGTCCATCGAGATGCAGAGTTCAGTGCTCAGAGTGACGGCCTGGATCCTAACCCTAACCCTGGATAAGGAGATTTATCACAAATACCTGCTGGTGAGCCAACAACAGAAGAGTTGGAAAAGGCAGAAAAACACTGGATAAAAGTGACTCAATCAATGTTTCAGGTCAGAAACTGATTTGCTTAAGAAAGATAAACTGCATCAACACTAAAGTTCAAGAACTGAAACCATTTCCTGATGAAGATGAGCTGCTTTCTGTTGGAGGAAGTTCAACAATCTGAACTTTCATACAGAGAAAGACATCCATGGATTTTACCTGGTCATCATAGATACACAGACATGTTGGTGCATGCAGGTTTACGAGACACTTTAGTACAAACTAGAGAAAGATATTGGATTGTGAGAGCAGCCAAGTGGTCAAGAACGTTGTGTCAAGATGCACATTTTGTAAGAAATTCAACACCAAGGCGGGACAACAGACCACTGCACCACTGCCAAAAAATAGAAGAACAGAATCCCCACCATTCCAGGTCACAGGTGTGGACTTTGCTGGGCCACTCTATGTAAAGGACCAATGAGGAAAATCATATTTGTTTACCTGCGCTGTAACCAGAGCAGTGAATTTAGAGCTGGTTTCAGATCTGTCCACAAAAAACTTCCTGCTGGCTCTAAAAAGATTCATGTCAAGGTTTGTGTAAAGTGATCTACTCAGATAACGCCATGACATTCAAGAGAGCTGAACAAGACTTAAAGAAGCTCTGGGAGAGCATTAAAGATCCACAGCTGCAACACTTGTTCTCTGAGGAGGGCATCACCTGGAGGTTCTTCCTGGTGGGGAGGATTCTGGGAGAGACTCGTCAGGTCAGTAAAATCCTACGAAAGATACTCGGCAGAGCAAAACTACGTTTTGAAGAAATGTGGATGACTCTTACTGAAGCAGAGGCCATAATAAATTCTAGACCTCTGACATATGTGCACAATGATGTGGATGAGCCACAGCCTCTGACTCCTGCACATTTCTTGGTGGGCCAAAGACTGACTACTTTGCCTCCAAGAATATTCTCAGCTGACACCAAGCATCCAACCGCAACCAAGGAAGAGACGACCAGTAGATGGCGCTACAGGCAAAGACTCATGACCAACTTCTGGAATCAATGGAGGAAGGAATACCTGCTGGACTTAAGATCAGCGCATCGTTGTGACTCTCTGACACCGTCCAGACTGCAGGTGGGGGATATAGTGCTCATTGGAGAAGACAAGACACCGAGGCAGAACTGAAGAACTGCTTCCAGGCCGTGACGGACTGGTGAGATCGTGTGCTGTCCGAACGACAGCCGGGACTGTATGGCAGAGACAATCCAGCTGCTATAAACTGTTGTTTATCGGGGGAGGATGTTGAGAATTAGTTTGAGATGTTATAATTTAATTAAGTAATTATTTCAGTTGTTATTTTATAGATTTAGTTAAGATCTGATAATTGCATCTAGTTCAGAACTAACTACATATCCCATGATGCTTTGGAATTAGAAGAAGAAGAAATAAAATCGTTGGAGAGTCGTTTCAGAGAGATGTTAGCTTCGTTCCCGACACCCTGACATATACAGTATGTTAGATTCATTTTTCTATTTGTTCCCTGAAGATCATCTAAACTCCATCCGACTCCTTTTCATTATTTAATTAATCAAATATTCAACACAAGGCTTGACCTATTGACCTTTCACTCAGCTGAACATTTGTTTCTACATAACTAATACAAATTCTACGTGACAAAGCTAATAAACTCCTAGCATCCATGCTCAAGGGCTCCAGGGCAAAGCAAACTATCTCAAGAATCCAAAAACAAGATGGCAGTAAAAGATGGCACAGACCATGGACAAATCAATGATGCATTCTGGGACTTTTATGAGGAGCTCTACAGCTCACAGTCACAATCCAATTCCAACACAACAGATGATTTTCTAGCTAAACTTCACATTCCTGCAACCTCACCAGAGTTTAAGAGCAGGCTGGATGAACCCGTATCCTTAGCAACAGCCTCAATGCAATCTGGCAAATGTCCGGGTCCGGATGGCCTCCCATCAGAATTTTTTTTTAAATTTTGAAAGACAAAAGTTCACATATCTTGGTATCACTGACAAAAAAAACCATAAGAACCTGTTCAAAGAGAATCTGACTCAGCTGTTGAACCAAGTGAAGGTTGGTCCTCACAAAGTGGACGCCCCTTTCCATGTCCCTTGTGGGACGGATCAGTTCAGTTAAAATGAACATACTACCCAAATTTCTATACCTCTTTCAGGCACTACCTATCTTTATTCCCAACACTTTATTAATGAACTGGACTCGATTCTTTCATCCTTCATCTGGCAGGGTAAACGCCCAAGGCTTCATAAATCACAACTACAAAAGCCTAAACAGCAGAGGAGGGGGGGTGGGGGGGTCGCCTTCCCTAACTTCCAGTTTTATTATTGGGCGCCAACCTCAGATGATTAGTGTTCTGGTATTTTTACCATGGCCTGGGTGGGTGACTGCCCACCCTGACTGGGTGGCTATGGAGCTGCGCAGTAGTGGCAGTGTGTCCCAGTGGTGGCAGTGCGTCCCAGTGGCGGCAGTGCGTCCCAGTGGTGGCAGTGTGTCCCTTCCAGCCGTGCTTTGCTCTCACTCGCCTCAGCTAAGCCCATTTTAAAGCCTGTAGTGAAACACTCACTGAAAATATGGGGCCAGTTTAGGAAATACTTTAAACTCCATGATTTCTCCCTCTTAAGCCCAATTGCACTGAACCATCTTTTTAAACCATCTGTTCAGGACGGGGTTTTCCTGGAGTGGCACCGAAGGGCCTTATTCATTTTAAGGACCGTTTCATAGGGAAGAATCTGGCTTCCTTTGAGGAACTTAGCAACAAATATGGTTTACCTAAATCCCACTGTTTTAGATATTTGCAGGCCAGAAACTTTCTTCAGTCTCACTTTTCAGGCTCAGTTTCTCTGCCAGAGCAAACATTGTTGGAAACCATCCTGTTACTGAACCCGACTCGTAAAGGGCTGATTTCATGGCTTTACAGTAAAATGTTGTCTATGAAGAGACGTCATAACTTCAGCTTAAAACCTCCTGGGACAGTGACGATACTGGATGAGACCTGGGCCTCTATCCTTAACCTGGTGAATTCAACATCTCTGTGTGCCGCCATTGTCTCATTCAGTTCTAAGTTGTGCATTGAGTTCATCTCTCCAAAGGCAAACTATCTCGTTTCTATCCAGAAGTCACCCCGTACTGCGACCAATGCAAAACTGCTGTGGCCACATTGGTTCATATGTACTGGTCCTGCCCCGCTCTGGGTCGGTTCTGGATGGATGTTTCCATACAATGTCCATGTTGGCCGGGGTCACAGTACCACCGGGCCTCTCTTGGCTCTCCTTTGGCTTCAGTGGTGAGGGGTTCCCTTTACCAGCCTTTAAACAGCGGCTCTGGCGTTTTGTTCGCTATTGGCGAGGCGTTCGGTTCTGACCAGGTGGAAGGTTCTGCTCCTCTTGGTTGTGACCAGGTGGTTATATGACCTTATGTCGTTTTTGAAACTGGAAAGAATGAGATTCTCTCTTCAACACTCAATCGGTAAATTTGGAACAACATGGCCGCCATTCCTCGACTCATTTCAAAACACAGCAATGCTCCAGATTAATTCATTCATTTTATGAAATATGTTCCTCTTCTGTCAGGGAGAGGAATGCAGTGCGTGGATCTACTAGCAGTGACCTGGGTGGCTGAACGGGATTACTTTCTAGGGATTCATTTTATGTATATTATTTTATTTCTGTGTTGGATAAAAACTTCTTTGTATTTACAACTTGTATGTATAAAAGGAAGATTTTAAGGAGCTGGTAAGTTTATTGTGTAAAAGTTCAAAGAACAATATTTATAGCTAGATTGTTTTGTTACCATAGCAACAATCTGATGCTGTCAGTTTGAGTTTTTTGAGTCTGATCTCAGTTTGTTCACAAATATAAATGAATAAACTGCATTTATAACTGATTGTTTCAGGTTGTCCAGTTAATCTGCTGCCCTCTCCCAGATTAAATCCGACCCAGAAGCTGTTAGAGCTGCTGATGTTTAGCAGCAAGAGGGGCCCCTCAGTCCCATTCTGCCCCAGGCCTCATCCAGCCTTGGACCGGCCCTGCAGGACGAGTTCAATCTGCTGCACTGAGCAACAAACGGAGGTTTAATTCAATGCTGCTAATGAGGCTTTAGCAGCTCTTCCATTTGGTGTCTGTTGAGTTTGAATAAGAGCCACAGAAACTGTTTTGGTTGCTGGAGTTTATGGACGAGTTTCTCAGATCTCTACGCATTAACTGTGTCTGACTGAGTGGACAAAACATCTGATACGGTTTGATGCTTCATGAAACTGGATAAATAACAAAACAATATAAACCCAGTGGGTGACTCTGAGGACAGCGCTAAAGCTCCTCACCTGAACCTGCATGATGAGGTTAGCGCTGCTTCGTTAGCGGCTAACGAAGCAGCGCTAACCGGGAACACAGACATGAACTTTACAGGGAAAACAGCGCCACCCGCTGGGCGGCATGTTGACATGGAAACGCCTTCTGAATCGTTCTGACCTCAACAAGTTATTCCTGGGTCACATGGAGCTGCAGAACGCGGTTTGACCTCTGACCTTGAGTTCACAAAGAATCCTAATTTTCTGTATTTGTCCATTTTTCTGTTTCTTTCAGGTGATTGATGTCTGTCTTGTGGTTTTGAGTTTCTGATGATTCTGGTGTTATTGGTGTGATTTGATGCATCTGATTGTCTGAATAAACTCTGGATGTGTCTGCAGTGGATCAGTAGATTGATGTGTTTGTGCTTCACTCTTACGCATGGGAGACCCTCGACCCGGGAACGAGAGGAGACAACGAGCTAAAGGGTTTAATAATTATCCTCTCAACATTCCTCACAGGAATTTGATGTAAATATCAATCAGTTCAGCCTGAGTCCAGTTAGAGTGGAAGGAGTAGCGATCCCGCTGAATTTAACCTAAGAGATGAAGCAGCAGCAGCTCAGAGGCCTCAGCTGTGTTAATGGTGGCTCTGCTGGCTTTAAATGCACCAACTATAAACTTATTTTTAGGAATAAATCTGCTCTGCTAGGAAACCTCAGAGCAACAGAGATGCTTTCAATCACGCTTTTAAAAATAATACTAATATTTTTTTTAAATTAAGCCATTTTTTATTATTATTTTCCTAAAAACATAATTGAGCAACACTTAGCCTGGCGAGCCTACAGGATTATGATCCACTGGGTGAAACTCTGCATGATTCTCTGTTTCTGCCGGACTTTGTCTCAATGTTTCACTCATATTTTGCTCTGGGCTGAGAGCCAATCAGAAACAGGTACTGACCAGGCTCCGCCCCCCAGGAAACACCTGGATGTGACCTCTGACCCTGACGGCCTTCTGGAGCCCCGCCCACTGGGAATCAGCCAATCCCAGCACAGCCTGGACTGGTCGCCCCGACAACCAGACATGGGCCTCCGCCGTCCCGTCATCAATCACCAACCTGGAGACAGAATAACGGGTCAGAACCAGACCAGGACCAGGGTCAATGGTTCTTACTGAGTTCTAACTGGAACCAGAACCAGAATCTCTGGTCAGGACCAGAACAGAATCAGGACCAGAAGTCAGATGGTACCAGGTTCTACCCGGTTCCAGTCAGCATCAGAACCAGAACCAGCTGTTGGGTCGGTACCTGGTTCTGGTTCTGTTCTCACCTGGCTGTGGCCTGGAAGGCGGCCGACCCACAATGAGAGCTGCAGACCTGGAGAGGAAGAGGAGGAGGGAAGAGGTTAGCCTGGTGGTACCAGAGGAGGCCTGCAGGGGGCGCAACTGCTGCAGCTGGAGGCTCTGAGCTGCAGGAGAACAGCTGCCAGCAGGTGGCAGCACTAACACAGGTTGACCAGCAGGTGGCAGCACTAACACAGGTTGACCAGCAGGTGGCAGCACTAACACAGGTGACCAGCAGGTGGCAGCACTAACACAGGTTGACCAGCAGGTGGCAGCACTAACACAGATGAACTGCAGCTCTAAAAGCTTTGAGGCTCATTCAGGAAGCAGCAGGAATAATTTCTATCTGGATGTTAAAGCTGCTTCGTCTCTATGATGGTAATAAGATTTATTATTCTCTAAAAGGTTCAATTATAATAAATAATATGAAACAGCAGAGGAAAACCTGAAACAATGAACAATAAAAGCATGGAGACGTTTCTGCTGCCTGGAAGGAGATTTAACATATCATCCATGTTTCCAGGAATAAATAATCCAGATTTAATCCAGACTCTGTTGTTTGGCACTGGAATAATAAATGTTTCTTATTTTTTTGCAGTTTTAGTATAAAACAACAAATAAAAAAGAATAAATACTTTAAACATGTTGGCTGCCCGGCCGTTAACAAGAAGAAGAAACAAAAATTCAATTCAATAAAACTTGACAGATCATGAAGAGACAATAACATGGAGACGTTTCTGCTGCTGTTACTGTGCAGTTATACGCAAATAAACCAAGAGATGATGAACCAAAGCATGGCAGCATATTTTTGTACTATGACCTATCTTTTTTTATATATATTTTTATGTTAAATGCCTGTTGTTGTCTATTTTTGTTGTTTGCTTTTTTGTCAATGGATATCAGAATTGAATATTGCAGTTCCAGCTCATCGTCTCCATGATGAGCTGGAACCTGGCAGGTTCCTACCGGGTTCCTGCTGGGTTCCTATCAATAAACTCATCATTGTTTCAATCCCAGCTCCATGCTGGATCCACTGAACCTTATCCCAGTCCGGTTCTGACCCAGATTCAGCTCCAGATAACATCTGGATTAACCCACTGGGCTGTTGATTCATAATGAACCATCCATTGACCACTGACCCCTGACCTCTGACCCAGGGGTGGCCAAACCTTTTCTCATTTGGTCCAAAAAGTTTTCTAAAGTCCAGTTACACCTGCAGAACCTCAGAACCTCTGGGTTCCCTACAGCGATAACACCTGTGTGTGTTAACTGTGTGTGTTACCTAGTTACCTGTGTGTGTGTGTGTTACCTGTGTGTGTGTGTGTGTTACCTGTGTGTGTGTGTGTGTTACCTGTGCGCCATGGCAGCAGTTCCACTGCAGCTGCAGGTGAAGAACACAGACCACATGACCTTTGACCTGGGCCTCATCAGTCCTGCTGGAGGCCCAGTGGGCCAGGTGCATGCTGGGAGCAGGGGGTGGGGCTAACCTGTAACCAGGAGCAACAGAGGGTCAGCAGCAGGTGGAGGCACACCAGGTGAGTCCAGGTTTACCTGCTGGAGGCTCCCAGTGATGTCACTGTGACACAGCTGACAGGTGAGAGGGAGCAGTACACACCTCCTGACCTGAGACACAGGTAGGGTGGAGGTTACAGGTCAGGGTAGAGGTTAGAGGTCAAAAGTTAAAGGTCAGATCCTGTGATCTACCTGGAGATCTTCCTGAGGAATCCTGACAGCAGCACCTGGTTACCTGGCAACAGGCCAGGTGGGTAGGGGGCGTGGCTTAGGTCCAGATACACACAGAGGCTCCGCCCACTCTGGTCACACACCGTCAGACGAACACCTGGACACACCTGGTTACCAACGGATACCTGCATGGACCTGGCCGTGTCTCACCTGGACAGGTGAGGGTCATCGTTTACCTGAGGCCAGACCCCTCCTGTCCATCAGACTGACCCTCTCTGTAACCCGGCCCTGGAAGGTCACGACCTCTGACCTGAAACACAGACACCAGGTGAACTGGCCGCAGTTCCTCTAGTGGCCACAGGGGGCGACGCTGATACCTGCAGTCCAACACCTGGGAGACCGTGAGGACGGAGGGGGGCGGAGCCTGTAGAGAGAGACACACATCAGAACCAGAACCAGGCCCGGTGGGATGGCAGGACATTGGTTGACATTAGCTGGTTCTGATCCAGAGGTGAGGAAACAGAGAGTTTCAGCTTAATGTCCCACTTATGTCATGTGACCTGCTACATTATTTCTTTTTGCAACTGCAGAAATACAAAGTCTAAACTGGAAGTCGCTGAAAATCTATTAGTCGATCAGACATGAACAGGATGTGAGCTTTTATTGTGAAAGCAGCAAAGGAAATGAGGTACCGTAATGTCTAGAGCTGCTGCGCACGTGAATATCGTGTGGGCTGCTGCTGTTTATCTGTGCTACCTGTAGATCCATCCTACCTTTGGTAATGCTACGTCACATACTGCTGACTCAGCAGATTCCTTATAAATCCGTCCTTCCTGTGGAAGTTTGGTTTCCTGTTTTATTTCATGGCAGATTACAGTCAGGCTTTATTTAATGTATTTTATACCTGCTTTCATTAAGCTGCTGCATAACTTCAAGATTTTAGTTTATATGACAGCAGCTTGTAAAAATATTCATAAATGGTTTAGTTTGTTGTCTGGAATCTCATTACAAGTTATTGTTTGGCTGTTAATCAGGACAATTTACAATGTTTCGTGGCTTTTTTTGTCACTATAATGTAACCAGGTGGTTTTATTAGTAGTGTGTAAGTGGCTGTAAATTCCCACCTGTGTTAGGCCCCTGAAGGCATCCAGGCCCTGTTTGCCCCACCTTCATTTTTAGGTGAATCAGTGTATATAGTGTGTACCCTAGGGTACTGGGTGTTGGTCCATTGGTCTCATCGGGCTGTTTGGAGGTTGGATCTTGGAAGTCTGTGCTGCTGGGAGCATCACAGCATCACTGCATCATCTGATCAGGTACCAGTTGTTAAGTTGACCTCATTGTTGTCAGCAGACATTTTATCATCATCTTGGGTATTTTCAGATTGCCTCTGTCGTACGTTGTTCTCTCACTTAGTGTTTTCCACAGAAATATCGTATTTGCCACTTCGGCAAATACGATATTTGCCAAAGTACGATGTAAACTGGGTTTTATTGCTTGGCGCGTTGCTGCCATCTGTTGGACTTTTAGGGAACTGTTTAGTTTTATGTTATTTAGTCAGTGTGGAACATCCAAAGACTCGGCAGCTCTCCTCTTCTCTCCGTCCACCGGAGCTGCGTTTTGGTTGGCATGCTGCATTTTCAGCAATCTGTGAAACTGGTTTCAGTGACGCATGAAAGAGCAGAAAACCAGCAGGAAAACCAGCAGGAAAACAGCAGGAAACAGCAGGAAAACAAGCAGGAAACCATCAGGAAACAGCAGGAAACCAGCAGGAAACAGCAGGAAAACCAGCAGGAAACCAGCAGGAAAACCAGCAGGAAACAGCAGGAAACCAGCAGGAAACCAGCAGGAACCAGCAAGAAAACAGCAGGAAAACAGCAGGAAAACAGCAGGAACCAGCAGTGGTACGGGAAGAGCTGTATAAAGAGAGGATGTTTCCTTATCCACCTTAGAGTTGACTTCCACAAGCTGACTTAGAGGCTGTGAAGCGCTCTCCATCTGCAGATGTTCAATAAAGTGTTTGTTCCTTGAAACTTTGAATCTCAGCAGCTTTAATCCAGAGAACAATTTAAAGTTTTCTCCAACACATTCTACCCAAACATGTGAGGAGTTTATTCAGCTCATGGTGATCATGTTCCATCAGAAACAGTGAGGGAAGTAAATATGGTGAAATATTTCTCAGTCTGTTGATACAAACCAAAACGCAGCAATAAGAACTGAAGCAGCTTGATGAAAAACGGTCAAGCTTTGTGTGAACACTTTGGCTTTGCACCCTGCAGACTGGAACTGGACTAGAGATCTGGTGGATCCTGCAGGTCTCAGATCAGTTTGATGGGTTTGAGTCTCAAGCAAAGAGCAGAGATTCCAAGCAGAGAGTCTAAGAGTGAGGAGACGCTTTGAGTTCAAGTATTACAAGTTTTGAGAACAAAAGACATGAAATCCTGTTTGGATTTCACCAACTTGGATTCTCTGAAGTGCAGATGGACTCGGAGGAACCATATCAGACACAGTTTGGTAAAAACTGTTCAGAATATTTATTCGTCCTCAATATGTCTGAAGCGTGTTATAGTTCATGCTTCAGACATTGCAGACGATGTGCTACCTTAAATTTAAGGTAGCACATCATCTGCCCTGGTCTCGGTTCAGACTGTGGAGGTTCCAACGGGACTTGGATCCGACTTGTGATGGTTGTAAACAAACTTCAGCCACTTTCACACATCCTGGACGAGTCCACAGCTACATGGATATTGACCAGGGGTACTTGATGCTTTTCCAGGGACATCTGGACAAACTGCTGTAATGGAACAGTTTTCTATGTGCTCTTCCTCTGCTTGAGATTGAGTCTGCATGATGTCATCATGAGGTCATCATGAGGTCACTTCTCTCCTATTGACCTCTATGGTGCCGAATAGCAGCAGCCGATGACCCTGAAGACCATCTGATCCCCCAACCCAGAACTGATGCTGCCTTCACATATCAACCACCTTTCCTTAACAAATAGAAACGATCAAAGATTCACACCTAGAATCCAACCAAACCTCTTTCCTCTGTGAGAAACACTCAGACGGCGACGCCCTGCTGCTCTATGATCAGCTGATCAGAACCGATAAAACCCGGATCAGGGCAGATCAGACTGACTGACTCCTTCCCACCTGGAAGGTTTTAATACATTTCTTATTCTTCTCATCCAGACTCTTGCTAGTCATTTCTTCCTTCACTCATCTGATGTTTCCTTCAGCAACATCAGAGGTTAACTTCCTGCCCCCTACTGGTCAGAAGACCCATCCTCCCCCATCCTCCAGGATAAGGACTCTGGTTAGGGGACGTTATGTCTAACATCCATTTGGAGACGATCAGATCTACAGTTAGAGGATCTGTTAACATTTTCTATCAGATCATTTCTTATGTTGAAAGAATTTCACCAGATACATTTGAGTAAAGGTTAAATGTTGATGTTTCATTTCTTCTCAAACCTGGACTTTACATCAACTGATGAAAACAAGGAGGAAACATGTTGGTAGTAGAACCAATAGGGGAGGATTTCTGTTGTGTGTGTGTGTGTCAATGTTTTATGTAAAAAAGGATAAAAGACTTTGATACAAAACAACTTTCAGTTGGTCCTGATCTCCTCGGCCTCCTCTGTGTTTTAAACTCTATTTATGTTAAATTAAAACCCGTTTAATTCCCTCCCTTCCCCCAAAAAAATCAGTCATTCTTGCTACATTCTTCTGGAGCCGGGTCTGAACAGAACCAGAACCAGAACCAGGTTACCTGAGTCCAGGTGTGCAGCGGTGGCAGCAGGAGGCGGGTCAGAGTGTGGAACCTCCAATCAGGTCGCACATCGAGGGAGGAGTTAGCATGAAGCTCCACCCCTTTCTGCCCAGCAACACCGCAACCAATCAGAACGCTGGGATCCTGCTGGACACACAGAGGACCAATCAGCTGCAAGGGGACAGGAAGCAGCTACCTGTCCACCAGAGGACAATAAACCATGAGGAGCTCCAGAACCAGGTGACCAGGCAGGGGCCCCACCAGGAATATTGGGCCCCACCAGGAATCTTGACACCATGACAAAAAATGTAATTGGCCCCCTGCTGTCACAATGTCTTGAGTCTATTTGACTAATCAGAGGCAGACAGTCCGTCAGTGACATCATCAAGGTGTTTTACCTGAGAGTTTCGGGGCTGTGAGTCTGTAGACGGATCCAGGCTGGAGGAGAGGAAACCAGCGAGAGGAAACACCTGAGAACTGCAGCAGCACCTGGAGACATGGGGGGACATGGGGGAGGGACATCAGGTAAACACCTGGTGATCATCCAGGTAACATGTCCTCGTTCCTTCTGGTAAAGAACAGAAGGTGAACTGGATCACACACCTATGGAGAACCATAGGAAGAAGAAAATGAAGCTGCAGGAGCCTGAATGTACGGAGGACACAGCTAACGGTTTTGTTCATGGGACAGGAGAACTGAACACAAAGATGGACAATCAGACTGAAGCCCTGAAAAGCCTTGAAAAGCGGTTCGCTAATAGCACATCGAAGCTAAAGCTGGCGCCATCGAGGGAAACAGGAAAGTATCAGAGCTCCAAGCTGCAGCTAAAGAAACGCAGCGCTGAGGATCTGCAGTGAAGAACCTGATCGCTACTAGAGACTCTGGACCTGAGGCGACCCCATGAGACGGGAATCCATCACCGGGATCCGCACTAGGATCCTTCCTGTCTCTGTGGACCGGCTGCATGATGCCCTCCACACCATTCAGATTGGAGCCGCCGACAACCGACCCAAAACCACCATCACTCGGTTCAGGACGTGAACCATGCGGGATGGGATGGGGTCCACATGGTTGAATACAGGTTAAAATGTTGTTAGATTCTTGACATTAACACAGACGGTTCAACCTTTTATGCTAGCAGGTCGTAAAGACGCACATCAGCTTCAAGGAGGACAGGCTGAGCCGTGGCCCCTGGTTCAGCTGTGGCCCCTAGATCAGCTGTGGCCCCCGGTTCAGCAATAACAGATCAATAACGGATCAATAACTGATCAATAACGAAACGATAACAGATCAATAACAGATCTATTTGCCTCTGACTTCATGGACGGTGTTTCGTTAAATCATAGATTTTACCAACAGATTGAACCTGAACTGATCTTGTAAGCTCTGATCCACCGGATCCATCTGATCCAAAACTCCTGCAGACATTCAGAGTTTCTTCATCTCTACCCAAAATGAAAGAGAATATAGAGACTGACAGGAAGACAATAATGTTCAGTCCAACTTGTTACTGATTTTAATAACAGAATCTTGGTAACATAAATGCCTCCATAACTCAGAAGGTTTTCTCCCTCAAATGTTACACAGACTCATTTAAAATCTCATCATTTTTACTGAATTTTTGCACCAAAGATTCCAATTTGATTCAACATGTTGAGGCTTTAGTGAAAGTCCAGAAGAATCCCTAAGTCGGCTCTTTTTCTGACCTTTTCCTTTAAACTGTGGAGAGACACGGAGAACTGGATGTCCCTTAAGACTGAAGACATCCACAGGTCACCACCACCAGGGGTCACCACGAGAGGTCACCACCAGGGGTCACCCACCAGAGGTCAACCACCAGAGGTCACCACCACATTCTGCTGTGTTCATGACCTTGATAGTCTAATATCTAATGGTAAATATCGTCTCCTTGCTTGTTAAATACCATAAACTCTGCTGTGAATGGAGACGTTCTGCTCCTGGTTTTGGTTCTTTCCTAACCTGAATTTCTCCTCATTGAAACATCTGAGATCTGGGACTTCCGGTGGTGCCATGTTGAATCAGATATTTACCCACAGTTCTGAGATGGTCGCATTGGGTGGAGGCTCCCGTGAGATTGAGGAAAAGTCTGCAAATTATAGAACTTTCTGGATATCCCCTTAAGAGAAACCACAAATAAGAAGATGATGCCGACAAGAAACACGGTTGGTAAACAACAAACTAAGCAAAAAGAGTCCAAAGAGAAGAAAGACTCGCAGCAGGCTAACACCACAGCTAGCGAGAGAAGAAAAGCTAACGAAGCTAACGACACAGTAGCCGAAGTCCTGCGGGAACTAAGGGAGTTGAGGAAAGAAAACCAGAGGCATTTGCTGAAACGAAAGCTGCTCTAGTAAGGCTGGAAACATCAGTAGGAGACTTGAAAGAGCGCATGGACACACTAGAGCAGCGACTGGAAGAAGTTAGCCAGAGGAACGAGAGGCTAACTGGTTCCTTCAGACGTGAAGCTGAGGCCTCACGTCTCAGCTTCAGTACCTGCTGAGACATGAGGTCTTACTCACTAACCAAAGTGACGACCTGCAGAACCGTTTGCGCCGTAACAATCTCAGAATCTACCAAGAGAAACAGGATATGGTGGGCTTCGTAAAGGAATTAATCAGGAGCACGCTTCTTCTGCAGGAAGATTTAAGCATTGAAAGAGCGCAGGGAGCGCCAGGACCGAGGCCAGCAGACACGGACCCGCCACGCTCCATCATTGTCCGCTCCATGAACTACACCACAAAAGAAGCGGTGCTGCAGCGGGCCTGGTCACAAAAACAGGTCGTTCTTCAAGGGAAAAGAATATACTTTGACCAGGACTTCTCCCCAGAGGTCCAAAAGAAGAGAGTGAGACTGCGGAGCATCATCAGGCAACTTAAAGAATAAATGTCGTTTCCCAGCGCAACTCAGAATCGACTTGGAAGGCGGCACGAAAACCTTCCCTTCTCTTCTCGACGCGTTGGAGAGGCTCAATGTTTCAGATGAGTGAGAGAGAGAGGATGGAAGCGGAGGGATCAACAACAGGAGACATGGAAAAGGGCGGCTGCCTGATGCGGACTTTAAAGTTTTCATTTAAGACGGTGGTGGGGGAAAATGTTCAGGATCAGAGAAGCTCTTAAGGACTAAAAGGTATGTTCAGAGAAAAATGACTAAGGGATGTTATGGAAACAGCCAATGTTACGTTATATAGTGAATTTGTATCTCAAATGTTTAATATCTCGCGGTGGTCGATACCAGCATGCGTTACTATCCTTATTTCATTGGGTGGAGATCTCACTAGGGAACTATTGCTTTTCTTTGGTTTGTGATCTGGACTGCACTTAGTGCCTTTTCCCCAGAGCGACTATGGGCACACGGCGCTCTGCCTTGGGAGGCCACTACAGATTATATGGGCCTTAACATAATCAGTCGGGATCATGGGAGTCTTTGGGGTTTAAATTGTTCAAACTGCTTTTGTGTTATTATGTTCTTGTTCCTTGACATGTTCATGCCCACACAGAGTGATCAACAAGAGACAGAAACTGATAGGATGCAACATTCAGAGATAAGTTTGAAGGGTCAAAAAGCAGGGAGGAGGTTGACATTGCTAAAACAACGATATGTTATGAGTGATTTAAATATTGTGTGTTATAATGTGAGGGGACTGGGTCACCCGATAAAGAGGAAGAAAATACTAGCTCAATTAAAATCGCTTAAAAGTTCAATAGCCATATTGCAAGAGACCCATCTTAATGACTTGGAACACAAGAAATTAAAAAGAGAATGGGTGGATCAGGTGTTTTCTGCCAGGTGTCCAAAGAGTAGAGGGAGGGGGGTGGCGATGTTGCTAAGCCGATCAACCTATTTTTCAGTGCAGAAGGAGGTGAAGGACGTGCAGGGGAGATATGTGATGGTAGTGGGATCAATAATGATCATAACTATAATGAATATATATGCTCCAAATGAAAATGATCCAAACTTTTTTACAGAAGTTGCCTCTGTCTTAGCAAAAGATTCAGAGGGCGTAATACTTTTAGCAGGGGACTTTAATTGTGTGTTGGATCCAAAACAAGATAAATTGCCACCAGAACAGGGCCCGCTTCAAAAAAACCCAAAGCCCTGAAATATATACTAGAGGAGTTGGGACTGGTGGACTCTTGGAGGGCCTGTAAGCCACAGGGCAGGGATTTCACATTCTTCTCTAACGTACATGGTTCATACTCAAGACTGGACATGATATTTATATCCAAACAGGATCTTCATAGGATAATATGTAGTGGTATTGAACCTATAACTGTCAGACCATGGACCAGTCAGAATAACATTAAGGACGAAAAAGGAAAAACATTTTAAATATTGGAGATTGAATGTCTCTATGTTGAACGATCCACAGGTCCAGGAGCAAATGAGGACAACAATAGATGAATATTTCCACTTGAATGATAATGGGGCAGTGTCCCAGGCGATATTATGGGATGGAGCGAAGGCTGTAATTAGGGGTAAATGTATAGAATTGGCAAATAGATTAAAGAAACAACGAGCGCAGAAAGTAAGTGACCTAGAAAATGAAGATTAGAACAAACGCATAAAAAGGACAGAAAAGAAGAGACATTGGAAAAACTTAGAAGAAGCAGGGAAGCACTGGACAAACTATTTATAAGGCAGAAGGTGCTATGAGATATACGGGTCAAAAATATTATGAAGTGGGGAACCGTGCGAGCCGCTTGTCAAAAAAGAGAAATACAGGCCAGCCGAGTGTCACCCAGGAAACGGAAAAGAACTATCCCAACCGGAAAAACTGCAGAGGCGTTCAGAGAATTTTATAAGGAACTATATGATTCTGAAAGTCTACCCCAGAAAAGAGAGGAAATAGAAGACCTGTTCAAAACGCTTGATTTACCTAAACTAACACAGGAAGAAGCGGACGATCTAAATATGCCAATTACGGAATCTGAGGTAGAGGGAGTAATTAAATTATTAAAAAGCAATAAAAGTCCAGGGACAGACGGTCTAAGTGGAGAGTTCTATAAAGTTTTCAGAAAGGATCTTACCCCTAAATTATGTGCAGTATACAACTACGCCCTGAGGGAAAATGATCCAATAATAACAGTAATACCTAAAGAAGGGAAAAACCCTAAAGAGTTGCTTCTTATGGCCCATAAGCCTTTTAGGGAACGATTGGAAAACAATTTTAGCAAATAGGATGCAAAGGTACTTAAAGAAACTAATACAACCTGATCAAACTGGATTTATAACGAAACGACAAGGATTGAACAACATTAGACTAAATATTCAGCCAATTGCTAAGAGAGACAGCCAACCCTCAATGCTCCTGGCGTTAGATGCAGAGAAGGCATTTGATAGGGTGGATTGGGATTATTTAAATTACACATTGAAGAAGATTAACAATACTTTCATAAGATGGATTGCAACTCTTAATCAAAACCCTATCTCCAGGGTCCGGGTAAACGGCTACTGCTCTGAATTTTTCAACATAAGAAGGGGGGTGAGACAGGGAAGTCCGGTCTCACCTATTCTCTTTGCTGTAAGTATTGAGCCGTTGGCTGAACTGATTAGAATGAACAACCACATAGAGGGAATCATAGATAAGGGAGGTATAGAACATAAGGTTTCTTTATTCGCAGATGATATCCTCTTGTACATTAAAACCCCCCCTCTTGAAATGTCTACACACATTTGGTCATATCTCAGGTTATAAGGTCAACGAGACTAAATCGGAAGCAATGATGATGTCAGGACGCCGGCCAGGGCATCTGGAGAAAGAAGTGAAATTTAAATGGCCCAAAGCGGGCCTTAAATATTTGGGAGTCAACCTGACCAATACATTATCCCAGCTGTACAATGCTAATTACAACACACTTATAACTCAAATCAAAGCAGATTTAGATAGGTGGCAGATTCTTCCACTATCTTTAGTTGGCAGGATAGAAACGATTAGGATGAATGTGCTACCACAGCTTCTTTTCCTATTCAGCTCCCTCCCGGTCATGGTTCCCAAAACCAAACTACTGGACAGACTTATGTCAAGATTCATCTGGGAAAACAAACGTTGAAGAGTGAGACTTAAGGTCATGTGTTCTTCAAGGAGAGTGGGAGGCCTGGCTCTTCCACATCCTGAAAGTTATTTTTGGGCAGCACAACTAAAGACACTTGTTGCATGGATCAGGTTGGATTTGGATACAAAATGGGTCCAGTTGGAACAGGATTCAATAGCGGGGAATATCTCGATAAGAGATTAGCCTTTTTTGAGTAGAAATCAATGGCGGAAATTTAAGATCCACAATGAGTGGGTGGTGTTTACATTGAGAATGTGGGATAAAGTTCGGAGGAAGTTGAAGCTACGACTCTTCTCATCACGAGCCGCTAGAATAAACGGCATAGCCGACTTTAAACCTAACAAACTGGATGGGGGTTTCTGTGGATGGGCAGACAAAGTTTAATAACAATAAACCAACTATTTACAGGAACAACATTAAAATCCTTCAAAAGGAATATGACATAGCTAACACGGATCATTTCAGATTCCTTCAAAAACACAAAGAAATAGACAAATTAAAAGAGAGTCCATCAGATTTTGAACAATACTGGATTGATGTAATGGAGAATCAAAAGGATCTTCAAAAGGTTGTCTCAGTTCTATATCAGAGACTACGAATTGAACAAGAGGAGACGACTCTAGACGTCAAGAATAAATGGGAACTGGAACTAAACGTGGTGATAGAGGACATGGAATGGGAAGAGACCTGGGATAAATGGCATAAATGTTTGAGTCCAAACTGGAGAGAGTTTAGCTGGAAAATAAGAATGAGATTTTTTTAGAACGCCAGTAGCGATAGCCAGTTACGATAGTAAGGTCAGCGACCTCTATGGCGGAAATGCAGACAGATAGGGGATTTTCCCACATATTTTGGGAATGCCCAAAGGTGAAAGGTTACTGGGAGACGATAAAAAGAGAAGTAGGAAAAATACTACACTTGAACTTGAACATGGAAATTCATAGAGTGATTCTAGAGGACGTTACTCTTCCAACAGAAGATACTAATACAAAATATATGCTGAGAGCCCTGGTGCTGATAGATCATAAGGTGATCACTGTGATCATAAGGTGATCACTGTGATCATAAGGTGATCACTGTGATCATAAGGTGATCACTGTGATCATAAGGTGATCACTGTGATCATAAGGTGATCACTGTGAACTGGCTGAAACCACCTGGGACCAATGGGTCCAGAGACTGAGGACGGTCAACCTGATGGAGGACTTAACAGCAACCTTGAGGCTCCGGAAAGACATTTACAATAAAAGATGGACTTCTGTAAATTTGTACTTGGGACAACGGGTTTGATTACTTTTTATATTTTTGTTCTTTCTGATACTGTAAGGAGAGGGGAGAGCCCTGGAAGATCTGTGTTTGAAGTTATTTCTGTATTTACGTTGCTATGTAAAGGTATGTTACACAACTGTGGGCTATGTCAAAGAAATGTTCAAATAAAAGTTTAAAAAAAGAAACATCTGAGATCTGTTGATGCAAAACCAGGAACTGTCAGTGTTTCTACTTTTCTTTAGTTTTAAATCTTGCCCTATTTTCATCATTTGCCTTTTAATGTGACGCCTTTATCGCCTTAGCTTCATGTTTTTTGATTTGTTTCTTTTTCCTATCTTTGTTGCAATGTTTTTTGTACCTCAACGAGTCTTTGTTACTGTTACTTTAATAATAATAAATTATAATAATTAAATAAATCTCTCCAGACTCCATGTTTCTCCAGGTCATCTCCTCACCTTCTCCTTCCTCTCTGGCTCCGCCTCCTTCTCCATCATTGGCTGGTTCTTTGGGTCCCACCCCCAACTGACCACTGGACCAATCAGCAGAGCCGTAGCAGAGAAGGCCATCTGAAGCCCCGCCCCCTCATTCCTTCCACCAATCACTGTGTTCCTCCAGGCCACGCCTCCTTTAGACTCCATTCGAATCACCATGGAGACACAGGGCTGAGAGGCCCCACCCTCAGGGGCTGTTACCATGGCAACGGAGGAGGAGAGCTCTTCATCACGTCTTCCTTTCTTCGGAGATGAGCCTTCATCATTCTCCTCTTCCTCTCTCTGGTTCCTCTTTAGGTCATCACTTCCTGGCTCCGCCGCCCTCATCCTTAGGTGTGTTGCCATGGCAACAGAGGGGCTCAGGATGACGAGGTGATCCAGAGAGAACTGCAGGTAAACTCTGTAGAAACAGGTGGAGTCAGTTTATGATGGAGGTTGCCGGTCAGATTCCCCTGCAGCACTTTGAGCAGGCAGAAGATTCTGAGCTGGTTCTGGTACCAGCCAGGAACCGGGTCAGAACCAGCTGGCTCCAGTACCTGCAGGTTCTGCTGGAGATGGAGCGGTTCTGGTCCAGGTGTCGGCAGGACGGGAACTCTGATTGGAGGAACCGCTCCGTTACCATGGTGAAGCTCTGCACACACACCAGGCTGCCTGAAACACACACACACACGCACACCCACACACACGCTTCTGAGGCTGCAGGGAGACCAAAGGGTCGGGTTTGGACCAGAACCTCCACAGTGAATGACCCAGTTCTGGTTCTGCATGCTGGTTGGATTCACTCAGCAGTTCATCATCATCATCAGCAGCAGCAGCAGCTGTTGGCTCATTAATAGACAGTGAAATGGAGGAAGCTTCTCCTCAGGTCTGACCTCCATCAGGGGGTAAACTCTGCCATCCAGCTGATAATCTGACACATTAATTGATTATTACTGGTTTAATAATAAAACTGGATTTATTCTGATCTCTGATGATGGTTTTACACATCATTCATTAACCAGATCAGCTGGTTGAACCAAACTGATCTGGTTTAACCAGCTGCAGAACTGGACCTGGAGACCTCATGGTGTTACAGTGTGCGTGAGTGTGTGTGTGTGCTCCTACCGATCCAGGCGGTGTTGAAGGCTGACCTCTGACCTCCATCACCCTCCTCTGTGGTTTCCGTGACGACGCAGCTCACAGCTGCTGTAGCGTCTCTGAGCTCCAGGCTCTGTGTGAACTCTGACCTCTCAGAGGGGAGCTGGAGGACGGCGACCAGCAGGAGGGGGCGGGGCCTAACAGGAAGCAGGTTCTGATTCGCTCCCTCAAAACTGATAGTCCTGATGCTACTCAGGTTACCTGAGACTGTCTCCTGTCCTGGGGTCAGAGGTCAGTGTCCTGCAGGACCAGGAGAGACCAGAGTTGACCTTAGACGAGCTGAGGACACCAGGGGGCAGCAGAGAGGACCAGCGGACGACTGGAGGACTGGAGGACATCTGAGACACTGAGGAGCTGAGGGACAGACGGGTCCACCTGGTACTGAGGACAGACAGAGACGCTGAGGACAGACAGTGGGACGTGTCTGGGGGACACCTACAGTCCACCTGGCTGCAGCAAACAGGAAGTGGCGGGACGGACGCCGTTAGTCTCAGACCTCATTAGGAAATGGGACCATTGCACTCCAGACTGAAGGGGGCGCTGTGGACCTGTATCGTCCCTGGTCTCCAGTTTTTATTGTCCTTTAAACCTGATTTATCTTCATGTTTAGGATTTTCACTCTCAGCATGTCTTGAAGTTACATCACAGATTTATAAAGACAATAAAAACTGGAGACCAGGAATAACAGGAAGTAGAGCCACCTTCACTTCAATGGTCCCGTCTCCAAATAAGGACATGACAGAGGTCCGTCCCGCCCCTTTCCTGTCCTCACCTGGTCCAGAGGACAGCGGTGAGGGTCCAACATCTCAAGTAGATGTCTCTGTGTCCTCGTCCTCTCTGTGTCCACAGCGTCTCTGACAATTTCCAGGACAGAAGACAGACGCAGTGAGGAAGAGGAGGATGAAGAGGAGGACGGGGGGACTCTATGGGGACCAGACTGGAGACAGAGGGACAGGGGACAGTCAGTGGGACATGATGGAGACATGAATCTGACAGAGTGACGCCATGTTTTAGCTATAAACTGTCAAAACTACGACAGACGGGGGAATTAAGAAAAGCTGTTTATAAAATAAATAACTAGGATTAATATTGAAAAGTAAACATTTGAATATTCAAATAAATGTAAATATTTTTTTAAACATTATATTTATTGAATTTTTGTAGCATAAAAAAAGACAAACAAGTGACAGTGATACATTGACATAACATTCACATTCAACGACTTAATCCCAGAGCAAACAGAACTAAAATAATAATAAAATAAAACTCAACAGTACACATATCAGAAAACACAGAGAGAAAATAAATAAATGAATAAAAATAAAAAATAAAAAATAACTCAGCAACATGCACTGTTCATCTAGTTTCCTCAGTGTTTCAAAAACTCAGTCTATGGTGACCACATTTCTTCACATTTCGCTCCCTTTCCTCTGACAATATAAGCGAGTCGCTCCAGAGCCAAACATGATGCCATCAGTGTAGAGATATTAATCTCCTGGCCTGCAGGAGTCCAAAATCAATCAATTTAAACTGTCTGGAGCTAAAAACACAGTTCCCTGGATAAATACCTAGAACACACATTTTAGCCTCATTCATTCCAACAATCTTTGACAAAGTTTGTGTAACTGAGTTCCAGTATTGCTGTAATTTTGGACACTCCCATATACAGTGAAAACCCCTTCCAACCAAACACTTACTGCAGCTCTCCGGGATGTTCGGTGCCCAGCGATTCAGTTTGACTGGAGTTATGTAAGTTCTCATCAACCACTTGTATTGGAGGAGTTTCATCCTGGTGTTAATTGGCTGCTTTTGGGCTTTTAAGCCTGCAGTTTCCCAGTCTGCCACTTGTATCTCTTCTTGGAGGTGGGATTTCCATGCATCCAATCTCTCTGCGGTGGATTCCTCATCATGCATTAGTAAAGCTGCATAAAATAAAGAGATGTGGCCTCTCCGCTCTAGATTTTCTACTACAATATTCTCGAGGTATGATAGTGGTGGTTGGGATTCAATCTGTTTGTATTTTGACATAATGAAATGTTTAATTTGTAAATACTTATAAAAGTTTCTTTGTAATGCTATATATTTATCATAACTGCTCAAATGTAAATGTAAGGTTTCTGCACCTTTATTTGCCCAGACTTTGAAACCTCCATCAGCTCTTCCTGCCTTAAAATAGGCAGGAAGAGCTGCCTATTTCACCTATTTCCACCCCCAAATAGGTGAAAAAGGAGAAATGGAAGGTAAACTTATCTCCAATATGTTGATGGGTCCTATACCAAACATCAATTGTGCTTTTTAAAAAGGGGTTTGTGGTCAGTTCTATCAATTGTTTTGGCCTTGCAGAATACAAATACAAATTTAATCTAAGGTTTGTTACTAGTTGTTCAGTTTTTATCCACGCTGGGGGCTGGATAACATGGAGGACATGGCTGAGCGCAGCTGTGCGGCCCAATAATACAGTTTTAGATTAGGAAGTTGTAATCCAACTCTCTCATATGGCAGGTACAGCAGGCGAAGTCTTAATCTAGGTCTTTTATTATTCCAAATAAATCTATTAAAAATACAGTTTAATCCATCAATAAATTGTTTTGGGAGAGGCAAAGGAATTGACTGAAACAGATACAAACATGTTGGTAATATATTCATTTTGATCATGTTTATTGGGCCAATTATTGATATGGGCATTATCATCCATTTATTTAGCCACTCATTTACTTCACTGACCAGAGGGTCATAGTTTGTTGATACAATTGTTTTAATGTCTGGGGTAACTTTAACACCAAGGTACACAAATCCCTCCCTTGCATTGATAAATGGGGTTTGGATAACTGGGTTTAGTCTCTCATCCCTGTTCAGAAATAGAATAGAGGACTTTGAATCATTTATTTTGGCCTGAAACTGCAAACAGCTCAATGTTGCATTAAATTTGGGATGCCAACAGACAGCCTTGTCAAGAAACTATCAGATCATCAGCATACAATGCCAATCATGCTCTATCTCCCAGCTGAATACCAAATAAATCAGTTCGCATTCTGATCATCATTGCCAAGGGTTCAAGCTAATACAAATAACATTGGAGATACGGGCAGCTGACAGTGGAACGTTCTAATGAAAGGTTTGAAGCTGTTATTTGTCCAAACACTGGCTTCGGGAATTGTATACAAAAGCTTCATCCATTTGAGGGAAATTACATCCAAATCCAATCTCGGGAGAACATAATAGAAATGACCATTCAATTCTGTCAAAGGCCTGACGAGCATCAAGTGATAATACAGCTGTATCTTTAGCGTCACATTTCTCATGAATTATATTTAGGACTCCTTATATTGTGAAACCCTTGACGTTTTGGTACAAAGCCGTTTTGATCGTTATGAACTAAATGTGAGATAAAGGGGTCTAATCTTTTTGCTAAGACTTTGCAAAGTATTTTAGTGTCCACCCCCATCAGACTTATTGGTCTAAAGGAAGAGCACTCCTCAGGGGGTTTACCAGGTTTTAATATCAGTGTGATCATTGCTTGTCTCAGAGTGGCTGGGAGAACTTCCTTTCTAAATGCTTCTTCATACATGTTGAAGAGCGGGACTAAAGTTCGTCTTTGAATAGGGTAGGGTTAGCCCAGGAGCTTTGCCACTATTGATCCACTGTATAGCCTGTGAAATTTCTTCAATCGTTAAATTTATGTCCAACTCCTTTTTTGTCTCTTTTGTGAGTGTCTGAAACTGAAGTTGATCTATCATCAGATCCTCTCTTATTTTAGAATGATCAAGCTCAGCCATGGCTTCTCTAAGTTCTTTTTCGGCACCAATGAAATTAGTGCCATTATCTGAGTGCAGGGTAGAAACTTGACCTCTTCTACATATAAACCTTCTGATGGCATTTATGCATGATGAGGTATCCAAAGAGTGAGCAACCTCTATGTGGACTGCTCTCAGTGCAAAGCATGTAAACAGTACGCCATAGCGCTTCACTATGCTGCGTCCTCTCTTTACACCAAAAGGTCCAAAATAGTCCACTCCCACATGTGTAAACGGAGGTTTGTCTGGGAGTACACGTTCCTCCAATAAGTCTGCCATCTTTGGACTGCAGGCTTTGCATGTACTTTCCTGCATGTGATGCATTTGATATTGTTGTGCGGGCAGCTCTGTTCAGTCCTGGTATCCAGTCTTGCTATCTGACCTTGTAACCAGCTGGTTCCTTCCGAGTGACTATTCTGTCGATGAACCTGTTGCAGAATCAGCTTAGCAATGTGATGTTCTTTGTGCAACACAGTTGGGCATCTTGCTTCTTCTGGCATGGCTGATTTGTTCAATCGACCTCCAACTTTGATGATGCCATTGTGCAGAAAAGGATCCAATTTGGAAAGTGGATGTGACCTCTTTATATGTAAATCATTACTTAAGAGTGCAGACAACTCTTCTGAAAACATCTCTCTTTGACTGTGACGTATTAGCACAACATTTGCATCTTCCAAGTCCTGAACAGACAAAGGTTTTCCTTTCACTGACTTTCTCAGTCTCATCATTTCTTCATGCACTTTCTGGTATTGCTTCAATGATTCTGTCTCTTTCAGGGCAACGACCTCTTTACATTCTTTTCTCTTCTCAACAAGTTAGTGAAGCAGATCTTTCATGCGTAGCATCCATGCAACAGCCTTTTTCAGCTTGTGCCAGTCAGAGTAGTATTCCACCAGTTTTTTCATGGGTGTAATTTCAGTCATGGTCAAGAGACTGACCGGCGCTGTCTTTTTGATCTCACTGTCCTCATTCATGGTGCTTGGTATGTCAGGTCTGGTAGGCCACTCAGACTCCTCTTGATCAAGAAAATGTGGACCACAAATCCAGTTGTGGTTCTGGATGAGAGTGGTAAATTTTGTACCACGTGAAGCCGTATCTGCTGGATTAAGTGAACTATTCACGTATCTCCAGTGAGATGGTGAAGTAGCTTCCCTTATGAATGCAACCCGGTTGGCCACAAAGTCTTGAAACGTGAAGCATCATTCTGTATGTACCTAAGTACAGTCAGGCTGTCTGTCCAAAAAACAGACGCTCCAAGGGGGGTCTCCAGCTCCTGTTTTAACAGTCTGTCGACTTTCACTGCTATGACTGCAGCAGTCAGTTCCATCCTAGGGACTGTTATTTTCTTCAGAGGGGCAACTCTGGATTTAGCCATGAGCAATCCGCAGCTCCTCCGTCCATCTTCATTGATCAGCAATAGGTATGTAGCAGTACCATAACCAATATCACTTGCATCCGAGAAATGGTGCAGCTCTGCTTTAGATGTGGGACAGAAATCATCTGGTTTCATACATCTCTTTATGTGGAAGCTGGAAAGTTCCTCGAGTTCTGAATCCCACTGCATCCATCTTTGCAAATCTCTTTCTCCAACATCCTCGTCCCAGCTCAATTTTCTTTGACAGAGTTTCCTCAAAATCAGCTTGGCAGGAAGAATACATGGGGAAATTAAACCCAGAGGATCATAAACCGAGTTAACAACTGAAAGAATTCCTCTCCTTGTGGCAGGTTTTCTTGGTACGTTCACCTTAAATGTGAAAGTGTCCGACTCCGTACACCAATGTATTCCCAGAGCTCTTTCGGTAGGCAGAGTGTCTTTGTTCAAGTCTAAATCCTTCATCTTTGCAGCTCTGTCATTTTCAGGAATACATGACAGAACCTTTCTGCTGTTACTGACCCATTTTGTCAAGTTGAATCCACCCTGCAAGCATAAAGCTTTCAGAGATTGTGAAAGTGCTATTGTTTGGTCCTCTGAAGCCACCGCTGCCAAACAGTCATCCATGTAAAACTTCCTCTTGATTGCTTTAGAGGCTTCAGCTGTTGTCTCATCTTCTTTGTATTCGGCTGTCTTTCTTAAGGCAAAACAAGCACAACTTGGAGACGAAGTGGCTCCAAAAATATGTACTGTCATTCTGTATTCCTCCAGTTTTCCGTTCAAATCTCCATCAGGCCACCATAGAAAACGCAGAAAATCAGAGTCCTTTGAGGGTACCCTGACTTGGTAAAACATTGCCTCTATGTCAGCCATCAATGCAACCTTCTCCTCTCTAAACCTTGTCAAAACTCCAATCAAGGTATTTGTGAGGTCTGGGCCTTGGAGTAACTGGTTATTCAGTGAAACTCCCTGATATGTTGCATTGCAGTCAAAAACAACTCTGATTTTCTTCTTCTTTGGGTGATACACCCCGTGATGTGGGATGTACCACACTTCTCCATCGTTGCACTGACTGTCTGCAGGCACCTTTTCAGCGTAACCCTTTGCTATGATGTCATGCATGAAGACTTTATAGTCAGCATGAAACTCAGGGTTTTTTTACAAGTTTCTTCTTGAGATTGATGGCTCTCTGCTCAACTAGACTGCGATTATTGGGCATCTTCTGAGGCTTGTTCTTAAATGGGAGACTTATACAGTAATGTCCGTCGAAGAACTGACAAGACTGTTCCACATCTTTCATGAACTGTTGATCATCTTGTGACATCTCTGTTCCGTCTTCACAGCTACGCTCTGTGAAATCCAAATTGTATTGCTGTAGCAGCAATTCCTCAAGGCTTGCCACTGATATCCTGTTCGCAGTTAACCTCGGCAACTCATTCTCACACTGTTGAATGTCCTCTTCCCCCTTTACAGGACCATTGACAATCCATCCAATCGATGTTTTCACTGCGTATGGACCATCTCCTTGGCTATTGATGACTTTCCATGGTTCTATTGCTTTGTGAGCATTAGCACCAATTAACAGGCCAATTTCTGCCTTGATACTTGGAAGGTTCACCTCATCCAAATATGTCCACTTCCGGAGGTCTTTCTGATTAGGAATGTTCGCCTTTTTAACAGGAATTTCATGTTGTGTGAACACTGAAGGTAGATCAATGTATTTTTCCTCTTCAAATCCACTGACTTCCAGTTCTGACAGGATGTGACTACGGACAAGCTTCTCCTGTCCCATAGTTCGGAGCAAAATGTCCGTCTTTCTGCCTCTTAAGTTCAGTGCTCTCATGATCTTCTCTATGCAAAATGTCGCCGAACTGCCAGGATCTATGAAGGCGTATGTCTCAATTATCTGTGTGCCTTTCTTGGACTTGAGCTTTACTGGAACAAAGGCCAAAACTTCTTCGTTGCTCCCGGCCCCAGTATAACCACACATCTCCTGGCTTACAGCACTAGTGGTCTGAGGTTTAGACGTGGTGTTTCTTTCATTTTTCGGTGATGTCTTTTCTTCTCGTTGTACATGTAGGATGCTTGGATGTTTCCGTGAACATAACTGACATGTCAGTCTTTTTGAACAATCTTTACTCAAATGACCTTGAACCAGGCATCCAAAACACAAACCTTTGGATTTCAAATATTCAATCTTGTCTTTGTGTGCTAGCTTCTGGAACTTTTCACAGTTCTCAAGTCTGTGATTTTTGTCACAGTACAAACAGTTATTCCAGGGGTGCTCATTACGTCGATCGCGATCTACCAGTCGATCGCAAAGGTAGTATGGGTAGATCGCATGACATTAAAAAAAATAGACGTCAGCCTATCATCCATCCTATCACTTGACGCTTGACACTTAGGCCACCACGCATGCGCACACAACAGTGCTAAGTGCAGCGCAACTAACAAGCTAGCTAGCGAGTTGGTTACCTAACTCGCTAGCTAGCTTGTTACCTACAATTTTAAGCCCTTGTTTTTTTCTCTTGAACTCAAGACATGAGTGGGGGAGCTGGACCAAGTAAGAAAACAAAAACGTATCACTTTCATACGGAATGGGAGGAGGACTTTTTTTCACGATGACATTTTCGAAGGTTTGCCTCATCTGCCAGTCTACCATCGCAATACCAAAGAAGGGAAATGTGGAGCGGCATTTTCGGACTGTTCATGGAAAATAAAACACCGACTTCCCGCCGAAAAGCGAGCTGAGAAAGAGAAAGGTGAAGGAATTAAAATGCCAGTTGTCCGGACAGCAGTCATTTTTCACACAACCTACTTGAAAAGCGAAAGCCGCCACCGAAGCATAGTTCCGGCTAAGTCATCTCATCGTTAATAACAAGAAATCCTTCCAAGACGGAGAGATGGTAAAGGAGGCCTTCGTTGAAGCAGCTGACTCATTGTTCCGAGACTTTAAAAACAAGACAGAAATATTATCTTCTTCCTTTTCGGGACGATGCTGAGGTGGATTCACTCGCATCAAAAATTGCAACACTGTTTCACCTGAACTCTTCTGGAGTGGAAGATGAGATTTTGACACTGCAGGCCGACATTGAGCTGAAGTACAGAGCTCATGGACAGTTCTGGAACTTACTCACAGAGATAAAGTACCCCAACATGAGGAAATGTGCTACCTCCTTGACTGCATTATTCGGCTCCACTTATTTATGTGAGTCAGCCTTTTCTCACATGAAGATCATTAAGTCCAAGTACCGCTCCACCATGACTGGCGATCATTTGGAAGTGTGCTTGAGGCTGGCTGTCAGCACCTACTGTCCGGACTATGCATCCCTGGCTGATTCAATTCAGTGCAAGTCATCAGAGTAAACTGTACATAGTTAATTGTGTTGTGTTGTGCAATATTGGCTCATTAGGTTATGCAAGGTACATCAACATACATTGTACAAAGAATCCTCAATATATTTATAAATAAAATATGTTAAATAAATATATGTTTTGCATTTTTGTAGCAGGTAGATCATTTTGACTTGGCCATTTCATAAGTAGCTTGCATGCAGAAAAAGTGTGAGCACCCCTGAGTTATTCTGAGCTAGTTTGCCGTTATCAGTCTTTGTGATTTGGTTTGACTGTGAAAATTTCTGCTTTTCTTTGTCAACACTTGTAGCAAAACTGCTACTTCTTGGTGTACTTTCCTTTGCTCTCTTCACAAAACAGCTCTTTTCCTTTTGTTTTGTAGATAGACTGACTTCCTGTAGATCACCAAACAATGGATCTGAGACGATCTTTGTTTGTCTGTCAATGTAATCTACCAGATCTGTGAACCTTGCTCTTCTTCCTTTAGTCTCCTGCATTTCAAATGCCACATTACGCCATCGCTCCCTCATCTTGTATGGCAATTTGGACAGAATGACTCTGATGTTTGTTGGGTTGTCCATTTCTTCCATGTAGTCAACATCTTGCATCGTGTTTCGGCAACCAATCAGGAAGAGAGAATAAGCGTTTAAGCTCTTAACCTCATCTGTCTTTATTTGTGGCCATTTTAAAGCCTTCTCGATGTAAGCCATGGCTATTTTTAAATTATTGCCATATTGCTTATGAAGCAGTTGTCTGGCTTCTCTGTAACCTTTCTCTGGGGTCATGTGTTCACAGCTTCTCACCAGATCTTGTGGCTCTCCACGTGTCTATTGCTCCAGAAAGAAGAGTTTATCTTTCTCATTTTGTGTCTTATTGTCAATAGCATTGTCAAATGCTCTGAGAAAAGATTTTATTATCTTTTTTTATTATCTTTTTTATTATCTTGAGTGGATCACCTGAAAACACAGGAATGTCTCTCTTGGGCAGCAGTGATAGGCTTTGCTGCTTGACCAACATTTCAGTGATCAGGTTTTGATGATGCATCACCTCATAAATCCTGTCACCTGTAGATGTGGGCTCCTGAGGACGTATAGGTGGCTGCTCTTACTTCTTTGACGACGAAGATCAGCTATTACAGAAATACTGTCATATGGAGTAACCTCCTCTTCATTTTGAACACTTCTTTTACGTTCTTGAATCCAACTTTCAGTCTCATGCAAAAACTGCTTAATAGTAGCTGCCTTTGACTCGTACCAGTCACGCTGATCTGTGTCAGCTTCATCTTCAGGTAACATCTGTACAATATTGTTGTTTAGCAATATGAACTCTTCATGCAGCTTGTAAAAACTTTGAAGTGTTTCTGACTCCACTTTATCAACATGCTCTTCATTATTTTTCATGTTGTCCATTTCCTTCATTTTAGCCGTAATCTGAGCCATTTTTGCCCTTCTTTGTCCGATAAGCCTTTGGAGTTTCTCCTCGAGTGCCTTTTGTGTGTACTTTGGCTCCCTCTTGTGGTCACTCGCCTGCATTGCGTCCGATGCGGCAACAAACGACCGTTTCTCCTCCATGTTTTAATCTCAGCAATGTCCAATAAGTTTTTCAACAAACGATCAAAAAGGGCTTTTATAATCCATGAACGTAAACAGTATTCTTCTACTTTAATGTCTTCTTAACTTGCAAAACGACTCATTAAGTGTGAATAGGCGCTCCCTCCGTTAGCATAGTTAGCTTCGCCATTAGCATGTTAGCATGTCAGCTACTCACGGTAATATTATGGCTCTTATCCTCTCGTCTTGCAAAAGCTTCCTCTCATTCGTCTCCTTCTTTCTTGAATGTCCTTTTATCCTCCTGGAGAAAGTTTTTGACTAATATTATGGCAATAGATCCAATATCTGTGTCATTCCCTAGACACTTGAAGTAAAGGACGCGTGCGAACCGTGAATTTAACAAAAAAGTCTTTATCTATAAAAAAAAATACAAATACAAAAATTACGATAAATCAGTTTTACAATTCCTTTTTCTTTCTTTCCAAAAAATACACAGTATACACTATCTACACTGTCAAAAACTGTTTTGCTCCGTTTCTAGGTAATCCAACTGTGTCTAATCGATCCCTCAATGGTTTGTTCTAAGGCAATATACAGCCTGACAGGAAGTAAGCCTTTCAAAATAAAACAAAATTTCACAATAAAAATGCCTAAACAAATGTCAATCGTCCTAACTCAATTTTACAAAATAAAAAACAAACCACAATACAATTAACTTAAACATTTCCTACTTATGGCTCTAACACTGTTGATTGCTCTTTCACTTTGTATTTTCTTAATGCCAAGAGTTTCCCAGCCTTCTCTCCTTGGTCATAATAAGATTGCTTTAACCACATTAAACTTTTTGCTGCTGCCTCATAAGATCATTTATTATATTGAGTTCTCAAACGTAACAATTCACTCTGCTTTATTTGGTCATCGTTATTATTTAAGTCTAATTCCAAAAATGTAATTTGTTTATCTAAGATTTCCATTTGTTTCTTTTGTTGCTTGTTCTTTGTGCTTGTATAACTAAGAATTTCACCTGGAATATAAGCTTTGAATCCCTCCCATCTCACTGAGGCGCAAGTCTGGTCCGTTAAATTCAAAGTAAGTGTCTATCTTCTCCCCTATCAGTTTGACACATTTTTGATCTTGTAGCCATCTTGCTTGAAACCGCCAACGGGGCGGGACAAAGTTTTCTACATAAATATTCAGTGAGATCGGTGCATGATCACTGATCACTATGCTGTCATACTGACATTGATTGACCCTTGATAAAAGTTCTCTTGAAACAAGAAAATAATCGATACGTGAGCGGGATTTATACAAACTGGAGTGACAAGAAAATTCTATTTTATCAGGATTTTGTTCTCTCCACACTTCCACCAAGTTGATATCTAATATATATTGATTGATCAATTTTCTAGTTTGAGCTTTGTAGACATCTGAACCTGTTGATGGATCTATGTTTGGGTTTAAGGTGCAATTAAAATCTCCTCCAATTACATAGAATCCTTGAAGAGTAGATATAGTAAGAAACAAATCTTCAAAGAATTTGGGCTTATTTTCATTTGGACCATATAAACTCACTAAATTAAAAGTCATTGAGAAAATGTTACCCTGAACAATTACATACCTACCGGCTGAATCTTTGATTGTTTTTAGCATTTGGAATGGTATGCTTTTGTGGATCAAAATAATTACAATAGTTATTGTATGGCGCATGTATCACCTGGCCCGGCCATCTATTTCTTACAAACTTTATTTCACAATCTGTTAAATGAGTTTCCTGAAGATAAATTATCTTCGATTTAAGCTGTTTAATCCTGTTTATAACCTGTTTTAGTTTAATTCGTTTCCTAAGTCCCCTCACATTCCAACTTGTAATTTTTATGTAAGAGATATTATGAGTGTTAACTTGTTCTGAAATACCAATATGACAATACATGATGCTGACTTAACATAAAATGCACAAAGATTTTGAATGAAATAAGTAACTAAATGCGAAAAGAAAACCCTGAAAATGACACTAACCCTTAAATCCCCCCTCCCTTACTCAGACTAGTAAATTGGGATTATGCTAATCCACTAATAAGGGGAGTAGCTGAACTATGAAACCCAACTTGAAAAGCAGCAGTGGTGCCAGGAACCAAACACCACAGCAAAACACAAATACAACAAACCCAAACATAGGCATATATTCCCTCTTCTGGGAGTCACTTAACCAACATGTTAGTATTGATGTAACATCACAGCCGGGAAGTTCGCAAGTATTTGCAAAAGCCTTAAACGAATATATAGAAATATCTTGCATAACATTAAAGAAAAGGGTAAGAAATTGACTGCGTAGTTGCCTATGACTTATAGATATGTCAGAGATTAACTGGATATTCTGTCAGCCGATGAATAGAAGTGAAGCCATCAACTATGAGCAGCTAATTGTGTCGTTCAGGAACTGAACCGCTCACCAGTACAGTCAGTCCTGTCCAGCGTGTGTGCGGAGGAACTCCCGGGCCTCCGTAGGAGATGTAAACATCTTCCCATTGTGAAGGATCCTCATTTTGCATGGATTATATTGAAACCCGCGGAACATTCCTTTTTCAGCAAACACTTTCCTGATGTTGTCAAACTCGGCTCGGTTTCTGCCGAAAGATCCTGAATGAACAAAAGTTGATTTCCGTCATATTCAATGTTGCGTTGTTTTGTAGAGCGGAAAACAAATTCCCGATGTTGTAAATTCAGGAAACGGATGAGGACGGCTCTGTGCTGGTTCGGTTCTGGAGGTGCCAGGGTGCGGTGGGCCCTCTCAATGGGTCTCCAGCCAGCGCGGCAGCATCTCCCGTATAAACTCCAGCAGCGGCCGCTGACCCTCAGCTTTCTCCCGGAGCCCAAAAAGGCGAAGGTTCTTCCTTCGGCCTCGATTCTCCAGGTCGTCGGTCTTTGCCTGTTTCAGGGCTTTGGTAAGGCTAGCCGCACTGGTTTCTAACAGTTCCTCCGCAGACACGATTCTGTTTTCAGCTTCCTCCAGGCTAGTAGCATTAGCGGCAACATTTAGCTTCACCTCTGCAATGTTTTTCTCCAGAAAAGCGATGGACTTCGTCATTTCACTCACACGCTTATCTATGTTGTCCAGTTTGTTTCCAAATCCACCGAACTCTGAATGCAGCGACCGAAGCTCAGCTAGCACCGTGCTAACATCACATCTTTGCTAGCTCCCCTCTTTGTCTTGGTCTGTCAGTTTTAGCTGCTTTTTGGGAAGAAGATATCACAGTCCTTGAGAGCGGTCGGTCTCGACATGTTCGGATCCAGTTTGCGTTCCTAATCCTGGGTTCTTTCAAGGTTTTGGTGCCGGTCACACGGAGCTTCCACTTTAAGCTGCCATCTTGGCTCGCGGCTCCACGGCGCCCCCCCCCCAAATAAATGTAAATATTAGTTTGAAATGTTGCACTTTAAAGTTAAAGAACCCGAGTTTAGTTATTTTGTTCATTTAACTTTCATTACTTTGTGGGTTCGTTTAGTTTTATTATGTAGTTTGTTATTATTTCTTTTGTAGTTTGATGAAATTAATTTATCAAACTTCAGTACAGATTATTATTATTTATTTGTCTTCTTTTGTTTAAAGGTTTTAGCTGCTTCTGTCCTGATGGACTGATGAGAAATGAAGGAAACTGTTTGGTTCCCTGAGTGGATCTGAGGACCAAACAGAGGAGGAGATCTCTCAGAGACATCCTCAGATCCACTAGGAGGATCCACTCAGAGAGATTCCATCACCCTAACCCAGTGTTTCTCAATTCCAGTCCTCAGGCCCCCCTGCTCTGCACGTTTTAGATGTTCCTCTATTCCAGAACAGCTGATTCAAATGATTGCATGACCATCAAGTACTGCAGAAGCTTGTTAATCGCCCAAATATTCAATCCAGGTTTGTGGGAGCAGGGAAACACCTAAAACATGCAAGGGTGGGGGGGTGTGAGGACTGGAATTGAGAAACACTGCACTAACCCTTTCCTCCCTGATTTCCGCTCAGATAGCAGATCTCTCTGAGTGGATCCAGTTGATCAAATCTGCACAGATTCGTCTCTCAAGTGGAGAAGCAGCACAAACCAAAGGAAAACTTGACAGTGATATTTAAGCTAATCTGCTCTGTGGGTTAGTGGAGCAGAGACCTGCTGTCATGGCAGACCTGTGGTTGCCATGACAACAGGTCTTCAATCTGCAGCTGCTGTTATTTCTCCAATAAACAATCAAATCTGGACTAATTTCCTGGTTTGTCTGTAGAACCTGTCTGATATTCATGATCATTAATAGGATGAAATATTTCATGAACAGCAGCAGCCGTGATCTGCTAAACTTTAACAAACTCATTTTAACAGCATCAGAACCCGGTAGAGGGGCTGAAAGCGGGTCGGACCGCTCCGGACCAGGACCATCACCTGTGGGCCAGCTGGGAGGCCACGCTGCAGGTCCAGAGGTACTGGTCCACTCCTCTGTTGCTCTGCAGCAGTAACTGTGGCAACACTCCGTCTCCAGGGCAACGGGGCTCTTTGGAGGCTCCGCCCACACGGCTGAAGGCCGACACCCTGAGGGAGGAGCCGAGGCAGCAGCAAAGCATGATGGGAGGGAAGTCAGGGCTCGGCCGGTACAGGAAGTGGACCTGATGCAGCTGGAGGACGGAAAACAGCTGGTCAGAGACCAGTCAGAGGTCATTGAGAGGTCAGGGACAATCAGTGGTCAGGAAGCAACTAGGGACCAATCAGAGGTCATTCAGAGGTCAGGGACCAATCAGTGCTCAGCAGCAGTACTCACCTCCACCTGGTCTCCGGCTCTCAGCTTCCTCCTTGCTGGCGGCTGATAGGCCAGACAAAGCCCCACCTTCCTGTCCAGCAGGTAAAGCCCCGCCCCCTCACTCACCACCTCCGTCACCGTGCCCTATCAGAGGAGAGGGGCGGAGCTTAGCTCTCAGGTAAACACTTGAGGTGATTCACTGGAGAACATCTGGACCAGAACAGGACCGCTGGGTCCAGAACCGGGACTGGAGCAATGGGATGTTAATGTGGTTCATTGGACAACCAATCAGAAGCCTGGTTCTGATCGGACCTGGACTGGATAAAGATCTGAACATTCAGCATTAAATACAATCAAAGCTTGAAAACTGAAGGCAGAAGAATCATTTCCAAACTCTAAAGCTGCCACAGAAAATATTTACTATATCTAAATGTTAAACCAGTGGAGCCTCTGGTGTCTCTGGAGGTCAGGGTTCATGACCCCTGACCTCTGGGTTCCTACAGTGGAAACAACTGGTGCAGAAAGACATGATGCTGCATTCAAGTTGGAACTGGGAGCAGCTGCGACTGACCCAGTTACTATTTACATGCTTCAAAATGGCCGCTCCTCACATAAACAGTTCAAAATGGCCGCTCCTCCATTAACAATTCAATATGGCCGCTCCTCACATCAACACAGGAAGTTGTGTCGGAATCATGTTGATTGTACAGGAAGTCAGAGTCTGAAATCAGCGCTACATTTAGCATCTGCTGCTCTCACATGGAAAAATATGAAAATTATCTCTAATATTGTACCAACAGCCAATGAGAAGCCAGCCAGATAAAAACAGCCAATCAGAAGCCGGCCAGATAAAACCACCCAATCAGAGGCCTCCTACCTGGTAGTTGATGACTCTGGAGTGTTTGATTCTTCCTCCTGATTGGACAGGAAGCTCCTCAGGCTCCGCCTCCTCCATCAGCAGCTGGTCAGAGTGGGCGGGGCCAGCAGCAGAGAGGGGGGGGGGCTCCGGGTCCTCTGGGTGTGTGTGTTCCTGTGTGTGTGTCGTCTCAGAGTGTGTGTCCTAGTGTGTATCCAGTGTGTATCTCTGAGCGGTCGGTCACACACAGCACGCTGTTTCCTCTCCATCCTCTGAGAACACACACTCTGAGAGCCGTAACACACACTCTGACACCAACACACACACACTGGGCCCACCACAGCCTGCTGCCCTGCACACACACATGCAGAAATACACACACACACACCCCCACAGTTATGTCCTTAATAATAATGGACGTCTTTAAAAAGGTGAGTAAACCTCAAAACCCTTCAAATAAATTGTATTTAATGAACACATATGCTTTTGGGGACATTGGATATTTTATTTCAAAGCAAAATAGAACAGAAAAATAAACTGAATATTAGAACATTTTACAGAAATAAAATGTTCAGAAAAGTAGCAGTGTTGACATCTTTCTTTACTAACTATATAAACTAAATGCTGGAAGCTTCATCTTTCCTGAACTGACATTTAGTTGCATAACCACGGTTCCACCTCTGGGGTCCATGGAGTCGACCAGCTTCTGTTGGTCAGCAGGTTCTGCAGCCCAGAACAACTGGACCATGATCTGGTTCCTCAGTGTTTTGCGTCATTAGCAGCGTTTTGTGCTGCTTTACTTTCTGCCTGTCTGATGGTTTTGCTGCCTGCTGCTGTTGGAGTCACTGCCTGGTTCAAACTAACATTTAAAGAGCATTTCCTCTATTGCAGCATGACGTCTTCCAGTTCTCTGGTGAACTCAACCTGATCCATGATCCCTGCTATGTGACAACCAGGACCAACACCAGGAGAAACATCCCATATCATGATGCTTGGACCACCGTGCTGCAACATCTTCACTGCGGCTTCAATTCAGAGTTTGCAGGACGTCTGACAGTCTGAGGCCCTTAGAGCCACAAAGAAACATTTTACTTGCAGTCCATAAAATATTTCTCCATTTCTGTATAGGCCAGACAATAATGTTCAGATTGTAGCTGCTTCAACAAGTCTTGGATCTAAGAGGGACTTTGTGGGGCTTCCTGCTGACAGTTGGCTTCTCACAGACGCCGTCTGCTGAACTCACAGCCAATCACAGATCTGATCACTGACTGATCACTGACTGATCATTCGTTGATTCATCATCAGTAGATCTACTGGTTCTGATGGGTCAGGTTCTGGTACCAGAACACAGAACTGGTCCTGATGGTTCAGAAGGTTCTGACTGGTTCTACTGGTTCTGATGTCCACCAGAACCTGCTCCCAGTACCGTCCCACCGGGTCGGGTCGCCTACCTTCACCAGGACCGGAACCGTCTGCTGCTGGTCCTCCAGACTGAAGAAGAAGAAGCAGCTTCCTGAAACCTCCAGCAGGGGGCGCACTGAGCCCACCTGGCCCCACACCGACACCCGCTGACCTCTGACCCTGAGACAGAGAGATCAATAAATCAATAGTTTACTATGAATGAAACATCTGGGTGTCTGAATCATGATTCAGTGAAAACATATTGAAGTTAATTTATAATTAATGATCATAACTGGAACATCGATGGGTACTTTGGTGAGTTTTAGTCCCATTAATCAATAGATCAATAGTGAACATTTATTATTGTTATTTTCTCTTTGCTCTAGTGGAATCAAATCAATTTAAGTTTAATTTAAATCAAAGTTAATAAAGTTATCAGTTATTTTATCTGAAATTCTGACAGAATAAACAACAAATTAACAAAGAATCAAATTTATCAGAAACAAACAGCTGCATCAGCCTGGAGCTGATCAATAATCAATATTCAGAGATTTGCTGCTGTAGCTGTAATGATTATTAAACCATCCAATAATAATTGATCTGATATTTTATTAGAGGAATCTGATCAGTTTCCTCTGGTTGATCCAGAGCAGCAGACCAGCTGAGGTTATTAATAAATCATTGATTCTGACTTAATTCACGTTTAAAGTAAATTAAACAGAATTTAATAAAAATAGTTTTTATTATTTATGTTTTTTAACAACCATCTGAAGCATAAAATAAAAGATTATTATTGTTTATTTTATTTTGATATTTTTACTTCTTGCCAGATAAACTGGAACTGATCCAATAATCTAACAATAAAAACATTAATAAAAAGTTCAATTAGTTTTTTAAGGTAGTAATTAGTAACCAGGCTGCAGTAGCAGGATGTGACCTGCAGGGGGCGAGAGCAGCTGGTAAACCTGCTGACTGAATGGTTTTAATAATCATTAAAACATTTGATCAATACATCTATGAAATATCCACAGTATAAATATGATAAAAAAATTTAAAAAAAAAATCAATAATTAATCAAAAAATTTATTTGGTAAAATACAAATGATTGATGACATAAACTATAATCATCAGATCTTTGATTTTATTCATCACCGATCAGAAAAGACATTAAACAGAAAATTTATTAACTTTAAATGGGGAAAATTAATATTAAACTGGTTCCAGTCCAGTCAGAGGTCAGGTGACCTACCTGGTCCTCAGAACACCTGCAGCCTCTCTGACGCTCAGCGCTGCATCAGGCCCCGCCCCTTCACCAGGCCCCGCCCCTCCCGGAGCAGTAGCCAATCCCGGCTCAGCTCTGGGTCCCAGCAGGTCAGGAGAGCCAATCAGCTCCAGGTGTCCTCTGTTCTGGTCCCGCCCCAAGGCATCATGGGGGATGTAGTTCCAGTGAGGCAGGAAGACCAGACGGTTCATCCACCAGGGGGACGGAGAGATCAGCTGTAGACACAGGGGGGTCGGAGGTCAGAGAGGGCTGTGGTGCAACTCAAAGGGCTAAAGCACTTCAGACCTGGTGGTGATGGAAAAACACCAAGCAGTTATTTACTGATCCTCTGCAGAAAGACAGAAAAAGGAAGGGAAAAACAACTGAGCAAAAATGAGAGTCGATCGTAGCAGAAGCTGCGCTACACTTTTTACTGTCCATCAAATGAGAAGTTATTACATTTTATTTCCATTCTGTCGTCATCAAACAAAACATTTAGTGTTTCTCTGCAGTGAGAACGTTTTGAAATCAGGTAACATTTCACCAAATTAAGTGATTAGAAGAGAGCAGAACTCCGATGGTCTCCTGGTCCAGGACTCAGGAGAAAAACCTCCAGCAGAGGATCAGCTGCTGGAGGCTCCAAAGCCTCTGGTCTGTTAAAGTCCAGATCAGAGATGTTGTTCTTATCATGATTAATAGAGCTCTGCGATGCTCTCTGTGCTCAGCTGGGCTTTATTACGTCTGGATAGAAACCAGAGGATTCTCTGTTCTATCAAGACGAGGGAGACGAGGAACCTGACATGGTCCTTTAGTGAAGCTTTACTGGTTTCACTTTTAGACCATCATTAACATAAACAGTGTATCTATATATAGTCTACCTGTGTTTGTCATCTGATGTGATTAACTGGAGCGTTAAGGTGGAGTGTTGAGTCGTTTCTGATTTCTTTCCTCCCTCAGCAGTGAGCAGCAGCTGCTCTGTTTAAACTACAACATGCAGATCAACACAACTTGTTCCCATTATTTTATGACGGCAGCATAAAAAGCGTAAAACGAGTGAAATTTCCAACTGCCGAAACGCAGAGTGGTGCGTGATGTCATCAGCCGCTCCGTTAAAATGAGAAAAAGAGAGGATTTTTGACCCCAAAATAATTTTGAAATCGCCCTCATGCCTACAAATATCGCTCGATTGCTCTGAAAGTCGGTCAAAACATCGCACCGAATGCCTGCTCCGGTAAAATGTCTTCAAAAATTTTCTAGGTCTTACAGTTTTCCGTCAAGGTGCTTCAGAGCCAAAACAAGTGACAGGTTTACTCAGGCTCTGAGCCATTCATTTTGAGACTTTTCTGAAATGTTTCAGAGGTCAGCGCAGCCATTTTTCTCTCGTCGCTGTAATTTCTGTGTTTGTGCAACAGATATGAATCGCGGTATTATCGGAGAACAGAAATCGATCTCTGATACGCTTCCAACGGTTTTCGGATCGGCTTTACCGATCCTGAAACAGAAGCATCTGTTTGTGCTGATTTTTTCATCAAAGCTCAGGTTGATAGAATTTTCTCCACTTTCTCTCTGACAGTTGACAGAGGACTAATCACCATAGCAACGGAACACAGAGGCAGGCAGAGCAGCTGGTTTGAACTACAGAAACGTCATCACTTTAGTTCTGAGCAGAATGTCACAACTAGAATGTTTTGGGCACCATATAAGTGTTTTAACCCAACCAGAGTTACTCATAAGATTAGTGTAGCCATTTATAACAAAATGTTATTAAAATAAAAGCAAGCAAGCCTGCTGAGACTGCAAATTGGTTCATACCACTACTCATCATCCAGAGGGGGGATGGGATTTTTCTATGTTGGGTTTTTGTGTGTTCTCCCCTTTGTGTCTTGTATGTGGCCTGATCAGCCAGTATTTAAGTTTCTCCCTTGTCTCAATTAGCTAGTTAGCAGTAGCCTTTAACCTAAAAAAAGCTTTTACCTGTTTTTCTTGCTTATTAGCCATGTTTACTATACTGACTGGAGCAAGTTAAATAGAGATATCATGCTAGTGATATCCCACATGCCAGTGATAGCATTTAGGCTAACATTAGCATTTGGCTAATTTCAGCTAATGCATTAATTTTAACATACTGAATGGTGCAACTCCTTGTTAGTCAACATGCTTTAGCTTCTGCACATGCTACTTTGTAATTTTCTAGCTAAGCTTAGCATTGATGCTAATTTTTAGCATCAGAATGCTGGGTCCAAACCGACGGGCACACTTTGGCTGGCCCCGGTTAAATTTCTGCAGGAATTTTCTAGTTATATTTTTGTTATGTTCGTATTTTACTGTTATTGCTGTGGGGGTGCATCCTATTTTTAGTATTGAAAAAATATGCATGGTTTAAGGAGACACTTTCTGAAAGAAACATAAGTAACCATGGCTGATAAGCAAACCTTAAAATTAGCATCATTTAATGTAAGTGGGGTTTCTGAAGATACTGTCTAAAATGAAGGAAAAGGTGCAGATAGGGATGCTGCAAGAGACACATCTTACACCTGAGGAACATGAAAAATGAAGAAGGATGGGCTTCTCTAAAATATATCCCTCATCGTATAAGTCCGGTCATAGACGGGGTGTAGCCACTTTAATATCGCAGAGCGTTCCATTTGAATTTATCTCTGAAACCAACAACAAAGAGGGGAGATATTCATTGATAGCAGGTAGAATAGATGGAGTCAGTGTAACGCAGTGTAATGTATATGTTCCTCCAGGCAGTGACTTTGCATTTGATAAAAAACTGTTTGATTTAATGGGACAATCAACAGTTGTACTTAATTGTGGAGGGGATTGGAATATAAGAATCGATTCAAGGCTGGACTCTTCAAAACAAATTCCCCAAACATCTTTACAAAAGAAAATTTAAATTCTCATGTCAGAATACGGTCTGATAGATATCTGTTAAGAAATAAACTTAATGCTATGTAATTACAAGAAATACGAAAAAAGATGATTTATACTAAACAAAAATATTACGAATCAGGGGCTAAATTAGCTAAACTCAGGGAGAAAATGACAAAAACAACAAGCAGACAACACAATATACAAAATATGGGACCCAAATTCTAAGAGGAGTGTATGTAAACGAAAGGAAATCCAACAAACTTTCCAAACTTACTATAAACAATTATTACTATAAGCCTCCAAGCTTAAACGATGGGCAACAAATGAAACAGTTCCTGGACCAGCTTAGCCCACCTGTATGGTCACATGATCAGAATCAGAGGCTGATATCACAGAGCAGCAGCTCTGCTAAAGCTGAAAACAAACAGATCTCCAGCATTTTAAACTAGTTATCACCATTCCTCCTTCAAATCTCTAACGAGGCTCTGAAAGAAGGTAAAATGCCACCAACATGGAAACAGGCTACAATATCAGGAGAGGATCGTCTCAGCTGCAGTTCCTACAGACCATCTCTGTTCTTAATACTGATTAGAAGCTGTTCACATCAATCCTCTCCAGGAGAATACAGGACCTTATTCATAGGGATCAGACGGGTTTTATCCACAGAGACAAACCCATCATGATATACGATGCACATCCTGAACCACATTAAGAAACACCAGCTGATCAGTGATCAGTCTGGGCGCTGGAAAAGCTTTCGATACAGTGAGCTGGTAGTTTCTATAAGAGTCACCTGCATCGGTTCTTCATCACTCCCGTTCTGAAGGTCACAGTCCTCACCGTACTCCACCTCTTAACGCTCTGAATGGACCCAACCAGCTGCCTGAAGTGTCTCTGTTCATTCATCCGTCCTGCTGCCTTTTCCCCTGGGCTCTCTCTTCCCACTACATCCGATGGCAGAAGGTTGTTGATCGATATTATATGAAATGTGATAATTTTTAGAATCAGATCTGGTGTTTGATGCCCTGGGTCAGAGGTCAGAGGTCAGAGGCAGCAGAGCTCTGTGGGTTCAGGAACCAGTTTGAGATGAGAAACATGGATAAACTTTGGTCCATTTAGTGAAATGTTGTGAGATGAACGATCTCTGGTTCATGGATTCATCCTGCAGGTTCTGCTGCACCATGACGGCTGATAGAGTCCATCTCTACACGTTGGACAGACAGGAGAGACGCTGGACAGACTAGAGGAACGGACGGGCTGGACAGAACAGGAGCTGGCTGGACAGACAGGAGGGCTTGGACAGCCACAGAAGGGCTGGACAGACATAGGACGCTGGCTCAGAGCAGAGGACGTTGGACAGACAGAGGGCTGAGCAGCAGCCACAGGAGCGTTGGACAGACAGGAAAGGCGCTGGACAGCAGATCGACGTTGGACGACAGGAACGGGCGTTGGACAGCACCAATCAGACGTTGGCAGCAGCCATGAGATCGTTGGACTCAGCAGGAGGACGTGGACTGCAAGCAGCCAATAGAGGGCTGGCAGACCCAGAGGGCTGCTGGACTCAGATCAGGATCTCAGCAGCCCAGGCTGGACAGACATGAGGGACGTTGGACTCAGACAGGAGGGACGTTGGACAGACATGAGGGACGTTGGACTCTGACAGGAGGGACAGTAACGGGGCTGCAGCAGCCAATCAGATCGCTGGCTGCAGGGTCCGTCTTCATCCAGTGTCGGGTTCATCTCAGGTCTTTCATGTTTCCTCATTTGGTTTCTGACCATCATGTTGGGCTGATTTGATTGAATAAATTCTGGTTGGTGGTGAAGCTGAACAGAGACTTTGTGGTTAAGGGACCTGGAGAACAACGAGCAGCAGGTGGAACATCTCGATTTCAACAGTGGCTAGTTAGTATCTAGTTAGTATCTAGTCGGTATCTAGTCAGACTCGGTGTGAACTCGTTCACTGAGTCTCGTTGTCATGGCAGCGGACTCAGTGTTGCTCGGTAACCGGCTCAGAGGAAATGATCACATGGACCTGTTAGGGTGTGCTGGAGAGGTGGTGAGCCAGCACACCTGGTTGCCAGGACGACCAGCGTCTCTCTGTCCTGCACTGACAGCTGCTGTCCTTTAGGTGGTGCTATTAGCTTCTCCAGCTAGCTAGCATCCATGGGGATTGTGGGAAATGAAGTCTTTAGTCAGGAGAAATGGAGCCAATCAGCTGGATTATTAAATCCCAACTGAACGCACTCAGATCACCTGACTATGATGCAGCCTTTGATCTGACACCTGGATGAGGCGGACCCACCTGGACACGCCCACCTGCACTAAGCCCCGCCCCCTACTCCTCACCTCACACCTGACACTGCCGCTGCTGTCCTCCAGCCTCCACTCTCCGCCCCGCCCCGCTCTCAGCCAGCCAATCAGCAGCAGGTTGACCCTGGGCAGCGACCTCTGACCCGGCAGGCCGAGCTCCGCCTCCCTGGCCCAGGCTTGATGCTGATTGGTGCTCCAGGACAGGTTGCTGACGCAGGCCAGGTGCTGCTGGCCGAGCAGCTCTGAGACGCACAGAGGCCTGGAGAGAGAGGCACCTGTTAGGGGGCGGGGCTTAACTATCACCTGTAGATCTATGGGTCCCGATCAGTTTCTGTTGGTTCTGGAGGTTCTACTGGTTCTGGACTCACCTGTAGCTGACGGGCCGGCTGCTCCTCAGGCAGCTCCTCTCCTGGATCTTCTCCACCACACACACACTCAGCTCACACACACCTTGGTCACATGACGCACCTGCAGCAGCACACACCGTTACCATGGCAACAGACTCCTGCACCAGGTGTCTCTGCTGCACCTGGTTCCATCACCCGAGTGAAGTCGGACCTCCACCTTCTTCCAGTCAGACAAAGATGGTGTGAAACGTTTGAGCTGCTTTCATTAATATCTTCAAAGCCAAAGCAGCTCAAACGTTTCACATCATCTTTGTCCGACTTCACTTTACAGCAGCAGAACCAGAACCACTCACCTGCAGCTGATTGGCTGGCAGCAGCACAGTGGGCGGGGCCTCCTGCAGCAGAATGGGCGGGGCATCCAGCAGCAGAGTGGGCGGGGCCTCCAGGTGTTCTCAGGTGTCGGTGGATGAAGGTGAAAAGGTTCTGCAGCCAAACGGACTCCTGTAGAGACAACAGAACCACTGAGAGACAGAACCAACCGGGTCCGTACTGGTTCTGTCCTGGTGATCAGGCGGTGTGGACTGGCTGGTTCTGATTCTGTAGGTGGAGTCGGGCCGGTCCAGACCGGTTCTGTGGACCAGCCAGCTGGTTCTGCTGCTGCCTGGACCCATCAGAACCTGTGTTTCTGTTATTGGTACCAGAAATTGAGCTGGACAGAATCATCGGGTTCTGGTTCGGTTAGTGACCCAGATGGAGGTCAGTGGTTCTGGTTCCGTTTATTTCAGACCCAAACTCTGATGGTTCATCTTCAGAACCAAAGAGCAGAATTCTGGTCCGGTTCTGTCCCTGAGGTTCTGACTGCAGGAACAGAACCTGCCTGATGTCACTCTACGGAAACAGAGGGTCCCGTTGGTTTTGATCGGAACCGGTCTTAAGCAGCAGAACTCGTCTCATTATTACATGATCATCTGATCAGAACAGGTTCTGGTTCTGACTGACCTCCTCTCAGTTTAACGAACCCAGGAACTCTGACGTCATCCCGCCCAGAACCTTCACCTGGTCACTGACAGAACCGGAACACCTGAGCAGGTGGTACTGACCGCTTCACTGCTGGGTCCGAACCGGTCCAGGAACCGCTGCATGGAGTCCATCCTCAGCCTCTAGGACTGAACCGAACCGAGCTGGATGATCCGGGTGTGTAGGTTCTGGTTCTGTTTCCCCACAGCCCGAACCGAACCGGGCCGAAGAGTCCGAATCTCTGCAGAACTCTGGTTCTGAAAGTGGCGCTAAAACTTTCTTCTTCTTCTGTTTCTCTGAGCAGTTTGAGTGAAAATCTTCTTCTTCTTCTTCTTCTTCTTCTCCTTCTTCCTGCCTCTCCTGGCGGCTGGCGGACCAGCTGTAGGGTCTGATTCCGCCCCCTGCTGGACTGGAGGGGAACCGGAAACTGACAGTAAATAAAAGCTCATTAAATGATGAATAAATAATTATAATAATCATACATTATTATAGAATAACAGGTTTAGATTTTCATGGGTGATTAATTTACCTTTTATTTTTCACTATAATAATTTCTACCAGTTTTTCAATCATATATTAATTTTATTTCCATTCAGAGCTTCTGGTTCATCTGGACTGACAGCTGCTGAACTTCCTGTTCTGCTTCCCTCCACAGGAAGTACTTCTGGTCTGGGGCCTCGCTGCGACTCCTTCCCAGAGACGGGGTCATCGGGGGTCATCAGCTAAGATAGGGGTCAATTGGACCGGGTCTGACCGGGTCGAGTTCTGACCCATAAAGCTGAGTTACTGAGAAATGTTTTCATTCTGATATACAGAAACAATCCAGCCAGACCTGGAGGTGCTGATCACTGAGATGAAGATGAGGATGATGATGGAGACGGTCTCATCCCATGATGATGAAGAAGATGATGATGAAGATGTCTGATCAGCTGTTTCAAGTCAGCACAGTTACTGTAGCTCTATAGATCTACAGGTAGATGCTGCAGCAGCTGGAGGAGGTAAGACACTCACACACACACACACACACACACACACACACCCACACACGCCCACACACACACACACCCCCGCACACCCCCACACACTCACACCCTACCCTAACCCTACTCTGATATAACTGGAACCACCTGTTTAAAGGGACAGAGGGAGAGCAGCTCCTCCATCTGTTCTGGTTGGTGTTGATCCTCCACCAGCTCAGATTGAACAGAGACTCTCAGACTGGAGGATCAATTTCCTCTAGAGTCTGATGTGATGTAGATCCTCACCTGTCCACAGGTCAGTCTGACAGGAAAACCCAAGAGGAGAATAAATGAAAGCTGCTGCTCCATTCAGAACTTTCTAATGTTACTCCAACCAGATTCTAGACCTGCTCCACTGACAGACAGGATGGAGAAGCTCTGCTCTTTCATAACAATTTCCTCGTCTTTCAAATATTCATTCCTGCTTTTTTGAACAACTGCTCCTTCTTATTTTGGATTCTGTGTAATTGGACTGATTTTTTTGGCAGTATCTTTTTGTTATGATGTGTAACCATAGCAACAGGGAGCAGCTCTGGGTTTCCCCCAGTGTATTATAAGCCTGGTGGCCCGCCAGGCTTTACTTCTTCCCTAACCCTCTTGGTTGTTTGTCTTCAATAAAATAAATCACTTTCATTTTTTGGTTGTGCAGCTCTATGTGAACCGCAGGTTCAACTTGTATCGCTCTGTAAGAATCATATGAATGAAATAAGTAATTATTGATGTGACAGGAACCTTGACACTTGGGTGGGGGGGGGGGTTCTGGGCATGGCCGTCACCAAGGTATGAATACAAATATTACTGGCAGAACATTCCCGTTCTCTGGCTTTGTGTTATGAGGAAGTGGGAGCGCCGGGTGATTATAATTTCTGTTGGCCGTGTTGTAGTGCTGTTGATCGTTGGCACTTGAGCATCATTCAGCCTGGTCAGTCTGTGTCTCAGCATTTACAAAGTTTGAACTATGACAATCTGAAATGGAATAAACCCATAATTGTGACAGAACATAGACGTGGCCTGGACTTGATTGATTCATATGTTAGACAGATGAGATTCCGGAGTTAACCCAGCGTGGCCCAGTATTAGTTTGCTGCACATTTACCCGTTCAGAGGTGCATGTTGAGAGAGCAGTGAGAATGATTGGATAAACTTCCACTCTGGAGTTGCCCGCGGTGAGAGGTGCTGGGCAGGAGTGGGCATACTTGTTGCCCCCCATCTTGGCGCCTTTATGTTGGGGTTTACCCCAGTGAACCAGAGGGTAGCCCCTCTCCGCCTACGGGTGGGGGGACGGGTTCTGACTGTTATTTGTGCTTACGGGCCGAACAACAGTTCAGGTTACCCACCCTTTTTGGAGTCCTTGGAGGGGGTACTGGAGAGTGCCCCTCCTGGGGACTCCCTTGTTCTATTGGGGGACTTCAACGCTCATGTGGGCAATGACAGTGAGACCTGGAGGGGCGTGGTTGGGAGGAACGGCCCCCCCAATCTGAGTGGTGTTCTTTTTGTTGGACTTCTCTCCTCGTCATGGATTGTCCATAACGAACACCATGTTCAGGCATAAGGGTGTCCATGTGGGCACTTGGCACCAGGACACCCTAGGCTGCAGTTCGATGATCGACTTTGTCATCGTTTCATCTGATCTGCGGCCGTATGTCTTGGACCAGGGGTGCTCACAGTTTTTCAGCATGTGAGCTACTTATAAAATGGCCAAGTCAAAATGATCTACCTACTACAAAAATGCAATTTAACATATATTTTATTCATAAATATATTGAGGATTCTTTGTACAATGTATGTTGATGTACCTTGCATAACCGCATGAGCCAATATTGCACAACACAACACAATTAACTATGTACAGTTTACTCTGATGACTTGCACTGAATTGAATCAGTCAGTAAAGTATATAAGCCGCTAAAGTATAGCGGCTAGAGCTCAAGTATAGCGGCTAGCGCTAAAGTATAGCGGCTAGAGCTCAAGTATAGCGGCTAGCGCTAAAGTATAACGGCTAGAGCTAAAGTATAGCGGCGAGAGCTCAAGTATAGCGGCTAGCGCTAGCTGTTAGCATGTTTTTGGCTTTCATCGACGGAGAAATGAACCTGTCTCGCAATGTTACATCACATGCATTTAATAATGGGTATAAACAGTTGTTGTTTGCTGGAATTATCTCTGTTTCGTTTTATTTTATTGTTCGTTTATTTGAATGATGTTTTCCGAAGAAATGAAGCAGAGTCTGTATTACAGATATAGTGATCAATATGATTGGCGTGTCAATAACGTTTACCTCAGTGAAAAATGCAGCTGATGTGCATTATTACTATGTTAATGGTGCATGTTGGAATAAGATGGAATCTGTCCCATCATCAGAAAATCATTTTCCTGCACTGTATGACATGTCATCTCAAGACTGAAATGTCCATATTCCCTGTGCAAATAGTACAGTTGCGGAAATGTTATAGGCTGCAGTTGTAATAAACTAAATCAAAGTTAATGTTTATTTGTAAAATAAAAATCGTGGTTAGGATTATTCCCACCTTGAACACTGAGCAGATAGTGATGTGATGTTGTCATCACAATCAATAGAAATGCAGAGTGTTGATAGATGGATGTATATAAATAAATAGGCAAGCAAATAGTTAAATAATGAAAATACAAAATGACCCCATTGTTCTTTCCACACAATGTTTCCTTATTGTGTAAGCCTACCTTATAATGTTATCCAACGTAGTCAATCCAGTGTTTTATTTTTTAAAGGCAAACTTCCTTTCTCTCCCAATACAGTAAATTTCTTTTATGTTATTCACAATCAGTATTTTCTCACTGCCATAAGCAGTGAACTGAAGGTACAATATTTTGGGTGATCTTATTGTTCTGCAGTTCACTGATGGAAATAATTGTTCTGTTTACAGATTGTCTGTGATGTCATCGGGCTGATGGATGACACAGCTGCCAGATTACATCCCCTCCCACAGAGACTGAATTGCTGTCTGCAGTTTTGTTCAAAAGCAAAGAAGCCTCTAAAGAAAAGAAGGACGTCTGCCGAGAGATCACCTGTAAAAGCGAAAGACAATTCCTACAATGTCAGATTTGGATGCCCTAATCAGACTGAACCAGACAGACTTTCTTTCTGCACCAAATAAATGCAACAATTTTAGCACACAGTCATTGGATTATATTGAGCTCATCTGATTTCCAAACATCATAGGTCAATCAATGTGATTATACATTTTGTGACATCACAAATTCATGTGAAGATGTTGCCAATGGTAACCTTTCACCTGTGCATTGAACATGATTTCCTGGACTAAAGCTATGAAGCTGTATGTTTCAGCCAACGCTCATGCATTGACTCAGGGACAAACCTAGACTCTAGTTGCTGAGTTTTAGGGTAACCTCAGTGCTATTAAATAAAGGAGGCTGTAATAACATTACCAATATGAAGATCCATCACATTTTGTGTTTCAGCTCTGGAATGATTTTAAGGTAGTTTAGCAGCTTTTTATGTAAATTAAGAAGCTCATAACCAAACTGATGCTATGTTAGCTCACTTATGTAAAGCTCTTAATCTAAGAGAACTAAAATAAGGAACAGATATTGAACATAATTTGACCTGTATTTGTAGGATCCCTGCTCCTATGAAACAGAACTGAGGCCTGAACCATGTTATCATGTAAGAGACCATGTTTAATTATTAAGTGTGTATTTTTAATTAATGTTTGGAAAGACAAATAAATGACTCTCTGTCATGTGACTGAGTTCATTTGTGGCAGTTCCTTGAATTCTGTTTTCATCATTTTTATATCTCTGAATACTTTGGTTAAATATCCTGTAAAATGAAATATTTTTCTCAATTAAATTAGCTGATGAGTCTGATTTAATCACTACACAACAAGCCACATGTAAATATAGAATTTACAGCAAAATACATCTTGGAGGCAAGATTTAAGGCTATAGATTAGCATAGATGAAACATTTGTTAGTTTCAATAAGATGTTCATTACAATGACCCGACTTTAAAAGCATTCCTTTAAGTCCTGTGTTACAAATCAGTTATTCACTATAAAAGATAATTATACTGCTCTGGTATCCAAAAATAACACAAGTTCTCACAGGTAGAGAAATTAAACGCTAATTGTTGAGAGAATATCCTCATAAAAAAACAAAACTGAGTTCTGGGATTAAACTCTGAATTGTTGTTGTTTTTTTTGGCCCTAACCCTCTTCTGTAAAAAGGGGTTATAATTACCCAGTTTTATTTTTACCTGTCTGCTTAATACCTGTCAATAAAAACACAGTGGACCTTGGAGCCTGACCACCAGGCTTAGCATGTTTTCTGGAGGAAACCCTGCTGGGAGATCCAAACAAATAACTTACATTAAGCTACTACTTATAGCAGTGGAGCCCACAGTGGGTCCTGGGGGCCCGTGATCCTGCATGGTTTAGTTCTCCCTGGTTTAACTTGCATCAAATGATGCTGATTAGAGAACATGGACCTGCTGACGAGGCTGTTGGTTCCACCAGGGAGGAACTAGAACATGCCGGGCCCCAGGGCCCACTTTGGGCTCCATTGATGTTCATGAACCGATACTCTTGATACTCAAACAACAATTAATGCATCCATAAAAAATAATCAAATACATGATCATTTTAACAAGGGACTTACCGTGTTACCATAAGCTCCAGACAAAACGTCATCCTGCTGCTCGAGGAAACATGTGACGTCACAGATACGAGCAACTAACCCAAACTAACCCAAACTAACCAACACTCCTACCGTGGAATTAGACTAAAGTGTTGAATTAACTCTGTATTTTTAATATATAACACCAACACTGGAAATCTAACCCTTTTGATTTTGTTGTGCAACAACCAAGCCACGTTCAAAGTCACTTAAATCACATTTCTTCTTGTTCTGATGCTTGTTTGAACTGCAGCGGATCGTCTTGCCATGTCCACCTCCATCAGGCCCCATTAGTGAGCAGCTGGACAGACGTACCTAATAAAGTGGCCTAATAAAGGAAGTGTACATCCAGTTTATTTATAGATTTATTGAGTTTGTTTTTCTTATCATCGCTATTGTAATGTTGTAATACATTTCAAATTTCAGTGAACCTGTGGTTGTAAAGTAGCAGGAGTTCACTTTAGTTTTGCTGTTATTTTGTTTCCTGTTGGACTTGGAGCAGGCAGCCATAACATGGTTGTTTTCTGTTTGTTCTCGTCAGAATAAACCAACAAAAAACCTGTGTGTCGGTCTAATTATTAAATAAAACCAGCACAACGCAGAATAAAACCCACATGTGACCATCAGTTCTTATTAAGTCCCATAAACTGAACATCGCTGGTTTTCCTCCTTCTCTTCCCTGTCCGAGCAACATGGAAGGAAGCCCCGCCCACCTGGAAGCGCACGTTCCCCGTCCTGATGTTAACAGTGGTTAGTGGGCGGGGTCTGACACTGAGTAGCCGTCCTCTTCACCAATCAGCAATGAGGACTTACAAACTCTTCTCCTATAGAGCCCCACTCCTCCCGGAGGGACGGCCTTCGGTCCCGCCCCCTCCATGGAAACAACGAATGAGGGCGGTCCTGGTGGGCGTGGTTTAGTCTCAGTTCGACCCAGTTTGAAAGTGAACCAACCGCTCCAGTCGCAGCTTCAGCCCCAAACAACAACAACCCTAACCGAGACCCAGAAAGCCCAGAGATCCGGTCCTAGTCCCCTTGTTCCGGGCCTCCTACCGTGTGAGTACCCATGTCCGTCCTGCCTCAACCGAACCGGTGAAGGTTAGATTCTGCCTGGAGATGGGCTCTGATTCTCAGGCTTTTTGCGGCTCAGAAATGCAGCAAATGGCATTTCCCAGCCTTTTTGCGGATAAAAGGCTGAGAAATGTTTTTAAAATGGCTGCTGCTTCGGTCAGACCGGGGTGACTGTTCCAGGCCTCCAACTTGAGCTCCGTTTGTTTCCACTCAGGAAACTGTTCACAGTGTGGGGTTGTAAACACGAAACGCCCATTTTTTTCTCACTATAAATACCAGGAAGTAGCCGTATCCCCTCCATACGACACTGACCTCTCCGGGAAGTAGACGAAGCCTCCGTTCAAATTGCGCAGCAGCTGCAGAGACTTGGTGTTTCCGTTGCAAAACGCGTTAAGTTAAATAAAAAGGTTTCTTGTATGAAATTTAAATTAAATATATTTCCCCCGGGTCTGCGGTGCTAGTTTATACCGATTTAAGCGCGTTTCTGTCCGGTTATCCGGCCTGCGGAGGGGGATGGGGGCCGCTGCGCAGAGGGCGGGAAATGGTGGCCCATTGTTCTTCATGTTAGCTCGGCCAGGCTAGCCGCCGCGGCCCGGGAGGAGACTGAGCGATGGGTTCACCCGGTTCCGGTACCACAGCCATGTCCCGGAGGAGAACCGGGTCTCTGCAGGAAGAGAACCGGAGAGCTAGGGGGGCTTCAGGCCGGCTCCACCGCGGAGAAATGGATCCTGTGGCCGGGTTCTTTGTTCCCGAGAGCCGCAGAGAGAGCGGAGGCAGGCCGCTGAACAGAACCGGGCCTCGGTGGAGCAGAACCGGATGTCCGGAGAGGAAAACAAAGTTTAATGTCCAAGCATCAATTTACATGAAGGATTTATGAATTAAATGATTAGATTAACACTGACAGCTTGAAGACAGTCAGGTTGAATATTTGCCTTTTTAACAGAAATAACTGGAAACAGATCAGATTAAAGGAATAAGTCATGAATCTGCTCAGGTTGGATTAAATTGTTAAATAAGGTTTTTAAATTTTTTTTTAAAGACTAAACAGGAAGTCAGGACTAGTTTCAGTGTAACACACTCATTAAATCTTCTTTTCCCGTCTCCATGTAACTCTAACCCTTCCCCATCATTTCTCACTCCATCCATAAATCTTTGGTTTTCCTCTGGTCTCTTTCCTCAGGTCCATCCTCAGCATCCTTCTACTGTTCACTGTCTCTCCTCTACATGTCCAAACCATCTCAGTCTGGCTTCTCAGACTTTACCTCCTACACATCTGTTTACTGATGAAAACACATCAGAATTCATGTCTGATTTTATCCATCCTTGCTAATCCCAAAGGGAACCTCAACATCTTCCTCTCTGCTGCCTCTTCATCACTGCCACTGTCGCTAAACCAAACTGCATAGATGGTCTCATTACTGTCTTCTTCATCTTTCCTTTCATTCTTGCTGATACTCTTTTGTCACATCTGTCTAGGCCTGGTGATAAACGATACATCAATTAATCGGACGATTAAAAAAAAAGTTATCGAGCTCATTTAATTTATCGTCATTATCGTTTCTCCCTGCATGTTTCCATGACACTGGATAAGATCAACTCCTGCTCTCCGCTGACCCTCCCTTCATCATTTCTTTAGCGTAATGTCCAGATCACACTAGATCTCAGAACTGTCGGCTGTTCAGAACCTGAGACCAACACTAGCCGATGGTGGCGTCTGGTGTCCAACAATGGGCACAAAATAATGGCTACAAGTCATTTTAAAACCAGGCATTAATCAACGTTGTACTACAATCTACCTGCTGTGCATGTGGCTGGTGTCAGTAAAGTCCTGACTGAATGAATATCATTAGAACCTGTTTATGTCACGTTAACGATGAACAGCTGAAAAGTTACCGGTTTATCAACTGCGGTAGCAATTTGGCTGCAGCTCCTCTCCTGGTCATTTCTGTGGAGATTCTTTGCACCAAATGTTGAATAAACATTAATGTTGTTTTCACATATAATCTCCATGTCCGCTGCTCTATGGTTGCTCCGTCAGCTGGTTGGGAATCCCCTCCTAATTTCCCCTCAGAAAGCACTAATCTTAGTTAGTCGAGCTTTCTTATTGGCTGCCTGTCACATTCAGCAGGCTGCGTTCTGATTGGCTACCTGTCACATTCAGCAGGCTGCTTCTCGCTCCCTGCGGGAAACCCCGTAGATCATTCGTTACACACGACCCCCTACAGGACGATTGGCGAAATGCAACGTTGTAATGTTAATCGTTAGAACGTTTAACGCTCTAAGATTGTCATCAATCATGTTGTGTGAACTGGGCTGAAGGGAGGAGGGAACTATTGCATCAGGTGGTCCATATGCCATCTTCTCTATTTAAATCTAATAATTATTGGAGGGCAATATATTATATAGACTTCATAATCTGCACTCTTTGGTTAATGTAGTTTTTATTTCCACTTTGGTTTGATGTTAGGGTTAGGGGTTATGTATGAGACAATTAATCGCTCAGCAGAATTTGTTATTGTGACAGGCCTACACCTGACCCTTTGCTCCACCCTTGTTGGACACGCTTCTTCGCTTCTTTTCTACTCGCTGTTGTTCTGGATTGTTGATCCTATAAGTATTTAAAATCTTTCATTTGTTTCTTTTCCCTGTAGCCTCCTGTCTCCACTCTTGTCTCTCGTTATATTCTCCGTCTTGCTATGTTTAACCGTCATTCCTCTCCTTTCAGGCCTCCATCTCTCCAGAGTTTCCTCCACCTGTTCTCTGCTCTCACCACAGATCACAATGTCATCTGCAAACATCAGAGTCCATGAGATCCCAGTGTAACCATCACCACAGCAAACAGGAAACGGCTCATAGCCGATCCTTGGTGAAGGAACTCCTCTGTCCCTACAGCACACCTCACCACAGTCTCACAGCCATCATGTCCTTACCCACTCTAACATGAGACGTCCTTATGCAGAACCTCAGCTCTTCTCTTTCTCTAGATCTACATCAACACCATGCAGCTCCTCTAAAGATCTCATCTTTAGAACATCTTAGCATGAAACGCTCCTGCTGCTCTCAGATGACCTTCTGACCTCAGTCTGGCTTCAGTATCTGGTCTCCATAACTTCATTGAAGGACTAGTTTTGGACAAATCTCTCTTGTTCTTGAAAACTGGCCCAGAACTCGTCTCCTCCGTCCCTCAGGCGGAGGAGACGCCTGAGGGTCTCCTCCGCCTGATCTGTAGGATCTGATTAACTGTTAACTGTCACAGTTATTAATCAATAATCAGATTAAATGGATCTTAAACTCTCCAGTCTAATTTATTAATAATCTGGTGTTAATCTGCCCTGCAGTGTTTACTGTCACCAGGTTTGTTCTGCAGGAGGAAATCATGTTTATATTAATATGATCGTTTCTTAATAAATGACTTCAGAAGCTGCACAGTAATGAATCGTCTCCATGTTGGACTCGTCTCTCTGGAGCATCTAGAGTCTCCATCAGGTCTCTACTGACAGAGACATCTGACTGCTGGAGCTGCTCCTCATCTTCCTCCTCCTCTTCCTCAGGCCGCCGTCATGATGCGTAAAGATGTCAACAAGCCCAAGGGGAAGACGTCGGCCTACGCCTTCTTCGTCCAGACGTGTCGAGAGGAACACCGCAAGAAGAACCCCGAGCAGTCGGTCAACTTCGCCGAGTTCTCCAAGAAATGCTCCGAGAGGTGGAAGGTCAGAGACACGGGGACGGACGGGGGACAGACAGGTGGATGGCAGGAGGGACATATTCTTTCTGTAGATCAGGGAGTCAAACTCCAGTCCTCTGCTGTCCTGCAGGTTTTAGATGAGCCTCAGGTAGAAAACACTGGAATGAAGCGGCTTCATTCCCTCCTTGTGCAGCTCAGTCCTCCAGAGTCCTGCTAACGACCTCATTATCCTGCAGCAGAGGGACATCTACAGGTTGCAGGACAGCAGAGGACTGGAGGTTGGTCTCCTGTGATCCAGATCTACAAAAACACAGTGCACAGGACGGAGACAGACAGGTGGACAGAGACGGAGGTCCTCCTCCTGTTTTCTGTCCTGCTGCCCAATGTGAGGACAGTCTAGTCAAAACCTTTATAAACTGTAAGGTGCTTTCAGGTTCAGTAGGAAGAATCAGTTGCCAGGCTCATTACCAAACACACCTGGATTGGAAAAACATTTCATTTTCTGCATGAAATCAGAAAAGCTCAAACTGAAACGGATAATCAGGTCATCCTAGAACTTTCTAGAAAACTATTTTGGGATTTGGTGATTAAATCAAGGCTGTGATGGCTGACATATTTCATAAAGTAAATAAAAGCTGATCAGTTTATTCTGATCAGATCAATATTGCTTTAATAACATCAATGCTTATTTTCTGCCTGGTTCTGAGATCCTGCAGCGAGTTTCCTCTTCCTGTTTCCTCTTTCTGTTTCCTGGCTTCAGGGGCCATAACTGCTAATATTTTAACAAAGATACATAAATTTAACATTTATTTATTGAGATAATCAAAGATGCTGAATTTGATTTAATGGTTTCAACATAAATTAAAAGATTTTTAATTGTTTAACATTTAAATATAATATTTTAAGGAGCTGGCAAGTTCACTTGGTAAAAGTTCAAAGAACAATATTTATAGCTAGATTGTTTTGTTACCATAGCAACAATCTGATGCTGTCAGTTTGATTTTTAGTCTGATCTCAGTTTGTTCACAAATATAAATGAATAAACTGCATTTATAACTGATTGTTTCAGGTTGTCCAGTTAATCTGCTGCCCTCTCCCAGATTAAATTTGACCCAGAAGCTGTTAGAGCTGCTGATGTTTAGCAGCAACAGGGGCCCCTCAGTCCCATTCAGCCCCAGGCCTCATCCAGCCTTGGACCGGCCCTGCAGGACGAGTTCAATCTGCTGCACTGAGCAACAAACGGAGGTTTAATTCAGAGCTGCTAATGAGGCTTTAGCAGCTCTTCCATTTGGTGTCTGTTGAGTTTGAATAAGAGCCACAGAAACTGTTTTGGTTGCTGGAGTTTATGGACGAGTTTCTCAGATCTCTACGCATTAACTGTGTCTGACTGAGTGGACAAAACATCTGATACGGTTTGATGCTTCATGAAACTGGATAAATAACAATAAAACAATATAAACCCAGCGTGAAGCCTGACTAAAGCTCCTCACCTGAACCTGGTCGGTGCGGATTAAATAAAAATAAATTAAAAAGAATGGGTTTTTTATTAATTAATTTTTTTTTGGTTTATAAAATTTTCTAAAAACTAAAACAAGCAACACTTTTCCTGGCGGGCTGCCAGGCTTCTGATACACTGGGGGAAACTCTGATTGTTGCAATTCCCAGGTACCGGATCCATTCGAGTGTCAAAGGTTCCCATCCTACAGGAACCAGAACAAGTTCAGGTTTAATGCAGCAACATTAAACACTGAGACATTAATTAATATTAATCTCCATGAGATGCTGATTCCCATCAGAGGAACTGAAGCTGATCAGCCCTCATTAATTAATTATAGATAATAATCAATCTGCTGTTGGACTCACAAGGTCAGGAAAACATGAGACGGGATCAGTGATGGAGAGATGGTCTGGACCATCATTCCGTCCAGAACCACCATGTTCCTCCTGAACGGTGTGTTCAAGGACATCCAGACTCTTCAGCTCCGGTCTCAGATCCTCCCAGTGAATCACTGACCTGTATCCTTCCACCAAACTTTCCTTCAGCAGTGGAGTCCTAAGCAGCCAGTCAGCTGACCACTGATTCCTCTGAGCTCTTCTCTGATTGGCTGTCCTGTCTCAGTCATCAGTCAGACTGAAGCTCTGCTGATTCATGCAGAATCATGAATATCTGCTGATCTCTGGATCCTTCAGAGCAGCTGGAGCCTCCAACATGGCGGCACCAGGAGGACTCTGCTTCTTCTTCTGTGGTAGATCGTAAAGAGTCTGGGATTAAAGCAGCTGATGGAGACCTGACCTCAGACGGGAAGGATCTAGAGACAGACAGGTCCAGGTGTCCTCCAGTTGGTCCCATCTTGTCCTCTTGTCCAGGCGCTGTCCCCCGGTGAGAAGAAGCGTTTTGAGGACATGGCGAAGGCCGACAAGGTTCGCTACAACCGGGAGATGAGGGACTACGTCCCGCCCAAAGGCTTCGGCAAGAGAGGCCGCAAGAGGAAAGACCCCAACGCCCCCAAGAGGCCGCCGTGAGTATCTGCAGGGAGACGCTCTGGTTCTGGTTCTGGTCCACTAGCAGAAGGAACCAGCAGCGAGGGAAGACAGGCTGATCACAGGAAACAGCCTGACTTCCCATCATCAGAAGCCTTTTAGAATATTGTTATAACACGACTCTGTTAAAGTTTATTCATTTTCCTTCCCAATCATATTAATTTTTGTGCTTAAGTGTTTTATTGAAGCAAATAAAACACTTAAAGTTTCCAATAGTTTTCATACATTTTTTGAAAAGCCTGATTAAAATTATTATCATTATTTATGCTAAATCTCCTGACATGGCAATAAATCGGTTTGGGCGTCATGAACAAATGACCGACTGAGCCAACATTAATATCTTATTAAAGGTTAAATTATTTCCTTTCTAGTCATTCCTGGTCTGTCAAAGTTCTTGTTTTAGTGTTTTTGTAAATCAAAACCTTTGAACAAATCGTTAAATAGCAAATGAATTATAATTCATTCACTAAACCTGACAAACTATAAAGACTCGTTTGTGAGCTTTAACATTATTTTGGTTACTTTTACAAAAGAGGAGAAAAAAAAACATGGTGGCTTCACCTCCTCACCTGAACATGGGGTCATGCAGCACACCTGGATATACACAGCTTTGCTTTGCTTATTTATTATTTAATATAATCATTTAAAACAGCAGATCAGCTGTTTTTATGGGCCATAGGAATCTGATGAGGTTTGTGAGGTTTAGCTTTGTGCTGTTTGTGCAACAAGCACATGATGGACGACAGCAGATGGGCTCAGTGGAGGGTCAGATATGGGCGGCTGCCCAGGACATCATCATGTGGGCGGCGGCTTGATGAAGTCACCAAAACAATAAATTCTGAACACGTTTTATCAAAAACTGCCACTTTCTTTGGCACTTTTTCAGATGGTTGTTAGTAGGAAAGTTTCCATAAGAAAATCAATCTAAAAAACAACAACAATCTATTTTCTGCCAGCAATATAAAAAAACTACTAATGATGGCCACAAATAAATGTTTTAATTTGATTCTGCAGCCTAATTTCCATCCATCCATCCATTTTCCTAAATCATTTTTCCCTTATTGGGGTCGGGAGGGTTGCTGGTGCCTCTCCAGCTGTCATTCCGGGCGAGAGGTGGGGTCACCTGGACAGGTCACCTGGACAGGTCGCCAGTGTGTCGCAGGGCAACACAGAGACACACAGGACAAACAAGCACACACACACACTCACACCTAGGGACAATTTAGAAAAGCCAATTAACCTGACAGTCATGTTTTTGGACTGTGGGAGGAAGCCGGAGTACCCGGAGAGAACCCATGCATGCACAGGGAGAACATGGAGACTCCATGCAGAAAGACCGGGGCCGGGAATCGAACCCAGAACCTTCTTGGTGCAAGGCAACAGCTCTACCAGCTGCACCACTGGGCAGCCCAGCCTAATTTACATTTAGGAAAAACGTTTCAATGAAATGTATAAAAAAAATCAACATTTTGGTGCCAGTCAAAAATTCCCTAAAATTAATTTTTTTTAAAAAACAAAAAATCTATTTTTCCTACCAGCAATATCAGGGAAACTATTAAAGATGCCAAAAATGGCCTTTATGTTGTTCAGCCTAATATATCTGTAGTAGAGAAGTTTAATTAAAATTGACTGCTCAAAAAATATCCATGTTTGAAAATGTTTCTGTCTGTCGAATTAGTTTTGAACCATTTTTATGGCCTAATTAAACATAATACATGTTTATTAAACATAATACATGTTTATTAAATATTTATTAAACATAATACATGTTTATTAAACATTTATTAAACATAATACATGTTTATTAAACATTTATTAAATATAATACATGTTTATTAAACATTTATTATGCATAATAAATGTTTATTGAACATTTATAACTGAGCCTGTGGAGAACATGCAGCAGCTGGCAAAGTAGCTTTAGGGGCTTGATTTCAACATCTATTTTTAATATGGAGTCCCAGAAATGCCACGTCTGGGTCAATATTAATATTAGTTTTATATTTAAAAATGACATTTTTTAAAGAATGTTCTTTTTTAAATGAAGCCATTTCTACTGAGCATTTTCATGTTTTGCAGTATGATTTATATATATTTAAAGAATGTCAATACAAATAATTGTCAGATTAATTTATTTTTTAAGTAACCGGCTTTCAAAGCTCCGATCTTTTCCTACTCAAAGGTGGGTTTGTAGTGAGGAACACCGACGCCCCGAAATATACAAACCGGATTCCAAAAAAGTTGGGACACTAAACAAATTGTGAATAAAAACTGAATGCAATGATGTGGAGGAGCCAACATCTAATATTTCATTCAGAATAGAACACAAATCACAGATCAAAAGTTTAAACTGAGACAATGTATCATTTTAAGGGAAAAATATGTTATTTCAAAATTTCATGGCGTCAACAAATCCCAAATGAACAGGCCTTCAACTGTTCAGTCGTCTTGGGCCTCCTTTGTCGCACCTTCCTCTTTATGATGTTCTCTGTAGGTGAAAGGTCTGGACTGCAGGCCATTCCAGCACCAGGATCCTTCTATGTAGCCAGGATGTTGTGATCACTGCAGAAGGTGGTCTGGCATCATCTTGTTGAAAAATGCAGGGTCTTCCCTGAAAGAGATGCCGTCTAGATGGGAGCATTTGTTGTTCTAGAACCTGAACATAGTTCTCTGCATCAATGGTGCCTTTCCAGACATGCAAGCTGCCCAGGCCACAAGCCCTCATGCAAACCCATCAGTGATGTAGCTTCTGAACGGAGCGTTGATGACAACTATGGTTATCCTTGTCCTCTCTGGTCCGGATGACATGGACCCTAACCCTAACCCATTTTAAATGACCCCTGACCCAGTGCAAGAGGCTGAGCTTGTGGCGTTTGCTTAGAAATGGCTTCTTCTTTGCACTGTAGAGTTTCAGCTGGCGGATGGCTCGGTGGGTTGTGTTCAGGCTTTCTGGAAGTATTCCTGAGTCCGTTCTGCTATTTCCTGGACAGTGGCGTTCCTGTTAGAGGTGCAGTGATGTTTAAGGGCCCAGAGCACAGCGATTGTTCCAGATTCTCTGAATCTTTTGATGATGTTATGGATGGTTGATGATGATAACATAAAGGTCTTTGCTATTTTACGCTGGTATTTCTGCCCAACAATGGTGGAATTGGTGATGCTCTTACCATGTTGGCTTCAGAGAGACACTGACACTCTGAGAAGATCTTTTTAGACCCAATCCTGTTGTCAGTTGACCTAATTAGTGTTAATTGGTCCTCCAGCTGTTCCTCATATGCTCAGTTTCCTTTCTCCAGACACTTAATGCTACTTGTAACAACTTTTTTGGATTTGGAGACTGTGAAAATTTTAATCAGCATATTTTTCCTTTAAAATGTTATATTTACTCAGATTAAACTTTTGATCTGTCATCTATGTTGTATTACAAATAAAATATTGACATTTGTCATCTCCACATCATTGCATTCAGTTTTTATTCACAATTTGTTTAGTGTCTAAACTTTTTCGGAATCTGGTTTGTAAAAAACCGTTGGACAGAACAGGCTGAACTTCTTTCTGCTCTTTTCTGGTAATAGACTTTACAGAAAATGCATTTCTAGCACTAAAAATCTAAAGACAAAGAACTGACTGCTGGTACCTAACAGCAGAGAACCGGATCAGAACCTCAGAGTCTCTGCTGGAGCAGACCAGACCTCCTGGTGGTCGGTTCTGGTTCTGGTTGCTTCTGTACCCGGACCTCTCCCTCTGGTCCTGGTCCCCCTCTAACCCCTCTGTCCCATCAGGTCGGCGTTCTTCGTGTTCTGCAGCGAGTACCGGCCCAGCGTGAAGCAGCAGTACCCGGGTCTGTCCATCGGCGACTGCGCCAAGAAGCTGGGAGAGATGTGGAGCAAACTGAGCCAGTCGGAGAAGCAGCCGTACGAGGAGAAGGCCCAGAAGCTGAGGGAGAAGTACGACCGGGTGAGGACCGGAACCTGGGGGATCAGGGGACCAGGGGGAACCATGAGGAACATGGGGAGATCAGGGGAACCCTGGGGAGCCCGGGACCAGTACGACGGATAAGTACCAGACCGGAACCCTGACCTTTAACCCCTCCCCTCTGACATCTCACACCTCCCTCTGCCTGCAGGACATGGTGGCGTACCGCGGTGGGGGAACCTTTGCCAGGAACCCGGACTCTTCAGCTCAGGGCGGCGAGGAAGAGGAGGATGAGGAGGGGGAGGAAGACGATGAAGACGAGGAAGACGACGAGTAGAGAGACTGAGGAGAACGGGGTGTGTTTCAGAGACGGGACCGGTACCGGGTCAGAGACCGGGCCAATCAGACAGACGGGTTCAGGTAACAAAGCTCTGTCTGGTTCAGAGACCGGACCGGTCCCATTCGGGTCCCATCAGATCGGTACAGACGGTTCTGATGGAAGACAGCCTGGAGCGGATCGGGTCCAGAACCTCTGTTCTGTTCCTGACCCAAAGGAACCCAAAGGGGTTCTGGTTCTGAGCCAGCTGGGTTTATCCAGTGTTGATGATCCAGAACCAGATCTGGTTCTGTGACCCGTCTCAGAGCGGTTCTGATCCAGATGTTCAGCAGTTCCATTGCTCATCCAGAAGGAGCGCCTTGCGTCACCAGAACCGGGTCAGATCCGGTCCAGGAGTCGTGACCTCCTGATACCACCAGAACCGCTGGTACCTGGAGGTCCGGTCCGAATGACTCCTGTGGGTCCGGTTTGGGTGTTACCATAGTAACTGACCAATCAGTGGCCTCAGAAAGCCCAATGTGATTCTGCTTCACCAGAACCGGGCCGCTGTAAACCAGGAACCGGAACAAACGGTTGATCAGCAGGGATTGGTACCGACTTAGAAATGGTTAGAACCTTCGGCGCCGACTCGGTTCCATGAAAGACATCTGGGTCGGGTCAGAACCGGGTCAGGGTGGTCCAGAAGCTTTACTTGTTGCTGCAGCAATCAGAACCAGTACCGGGTCAGGATGAGTGGGTCGTTCCTGACCCGTTGACCAGCTGACCCAATCACCATGGTAACCAGTGGTAACCACGGTAACAAGTGGCTCCTCCCAGCTTCCCTCTGTATCTAAGAGGTCAGATCAGCGTGACCTCTGACCTCCAGCAGAACCGCAGTGCATGAACTCGGGTCTGTTCCTGTTAGAGACACGGAGCAGCTCAGAGTCCTGACCCGGGTCACAGCGGAGACCAAGGTCTACAAGGTCGAGGTTCTGTACCTGTACGGACCAGAGGGTCCAAAGCTTCACTCAGTCACTGAGCAGCTAGAGGAGCTACCAGATAGTAGCTACAGCTGCCCTCGGCGACCATGCAACGGGACCCCCTTTTGGGCCTCCTGCTGGGCCTCCTGCTGGGCCCCTGACCTCCTGCAGGGAGCGTGCCGTGTCTGGCCCAAGGACACAACTACAGACAGGGTGGGAATTGAACCAACGACCTCCCGATTAGGAAACGGACTCAGACCATGACTGAGTTCTGACCGGAGTTCTGACCCGATTCCAGTCGACCCGCCGAGTTTCAACCTTCTGACTCGTCTGACTCTGAAACACACACCGGGTCCTCAGAGTGTTACTGCGTATATGAGAACAGTGTGTGCGTGTGTGTGTGTGTGTGTGTGTGTTAAACTGTCCAACAGTAGCTCCCCCTCACTGTTACCATGGTTACCCCCCCCCCTTGTGTTTTTTCTGTTCCTCGTTCTGTAGAAACTGCAGCTTTTATAATAAAACTACCAACTGCTGCTGCGTCTGACTCACTTCCTGGTCACATGGCCTCACCGACCAATCAGGTTGCTCTATGGGAAACTGCTGCTCCCAGAACCTTTTTGGACCGCCCAGAACTTCAGGCCCAGTGGTTCTGGTCCAGAGAAGAAGCTCCAGAACATCAGAGGGTCCTGGCTCATGGTTTGTTTTCCTATTTGGATCAGAACCAGAACCTTGTTCCATCAGCCCAGGTCTGCTCAGTCTCTGGTTCTTGATGGTTCATACAGGATCAGAACCTGTTATTAGAGGTCCAGAACCAGGCCAACTGGGACCAGCTCTAGGAGGACTAGAACGAGTCAGAACCGTCTGAGGTTCTGGAGCGATGCTACAGATGTTCTGCTCAGATGGAGGGAAGAACCTCTGACAGGTCCAGATCCATCCAGGGGTACTGAAGAGGACGGGTTCTAGGAACCGGACCAGAACCAGGCCGAATCATGACCCAGTTAGTCATGAAGTTTCACTCTGAGGAGGACGGAACGGAACCGAGATCCGATTCAGATTCAGAACCAAACAAATTGATTATTAAAAAACTGAACTGATTTCACCAAACTAAATAATTCTATAAGTTTGAACTTTGAAAATGTCATTTCAGTTTTTTTCACAAAAACCTTCATGATCTGAACGTTAACAATCCTGATGGTGAAACGTTGTGCTCTAGATTTATTAAATCCAGATTAAACTTCATTCGTTTTAAACTCCTGTCACTGAAACATAAAAACCCTGAACTGCGAATCTCAAAGATGGTAAAGATTTAAATTCATAGAAAACTTCTGACACAATATTTATGAAAACTGCATGATGTTTGGTGAACTGATGGAGTTTGAGAGCCGCACTGGAATAACTGGGAATGATCTGACTGCTGGGAGATTCACATTCAGTTTGTTCCACTTTGTCTGTCAGACTTCAGATTTACTGACTGAACACAACCAGGACAAACCATACAGTGGTTTAACACGGTCAGCAGAAACTATGACCACCAGCTCACCCTCACACACGAAGCCAGTAAACTTCGCCCACACCAACACGCCCACCACCCAAAGGTCAAAGTTCCTGTCCCGTCACTAATTCCTTATTTCAAATCTTTGTTTTTCTATTGGTTTCTTCTTTCCTTCATCTTTTATTCTTCTAATTTTCTCTTTGTTTAAACTTGTGATTCTATGGTTTAATGATGAAGTTCTTGGGAAATAAAGTTTCAGAACAAGCGTTTAGTGTGAGAGGTCAGAGGTCAGGTCACTCAGAAAACAACTTCCTGTTTCCTTCGTTTCTTTATTGCTCAACAAACAGGAACATTTTCAGGAGGAGAATTCAACCAATCACAGAGGTTACAGCATATGACATCATACAGTAGGACCGTCTGATTGGCCGGTCCGTCTCTACAGGAAGACAGGTGGTGGACAGCAGTGCAGGTAAGGGGCGTGTCATCGGAGGGCCTTCATCGCCACGGTGATGAAGACAGTAAACAAAAATGAACATGGAAACAAAAACATCCATTCAATCTAACTTGTTAACTAATTACCTAATTGATGATCTAATTAACTAACGAGCTGCAGCCACAGGTAGGTAAGGAAACTAAGTCAGGTTATGGAAGATTGACTGTTGCCATGGTTACTGAAACTATGGTCTGGTTGGCTGTGAATTAATCTGTTTCTTCGACAACAGAGGAGAAACCAGTTCCTGAACCAGTTTGTTTCCATTGATGAACTGGTTTATAGTTTCATCCTTGTTATTAATTTGGTTTCATCTGTTCACACGTCATCCAGACATCTGGATCCTGAACTGGTTTGTGTTCCAACATCTGAACCAGTTAGTGAACCAGTTCACATTGGTTTGTGTTCCTAATCATAAACCAGTTTTGTTATTTTACGAGTCGCTGCAGCTGAACGTTTCTGATCCGATTAAACTGTAATAATTATTGATCATTTTTACTAATTTGATGAACTGATTCATTTTAGTTCATGTTGACCAACTTTAATCTGTTTAGTCTTTTTGTCTTGTTTTGTTTTTAAAGCTTTTTATATTTGATTTTATCACTATGATGTATTTTATTTAACAATTTTGCCATTTGAAATTTTTCAAATGTATGATATAAACAAATTTGATGTTAACATATAATGTAAACGAACATAAACAGGCAGGATATAAATAAACACAAATAAATTAAATGTGTATAAATAAATATGCATGATGTGTATTAAATAATTTGGTTTGATTCATGCAGATTTTATTCAACGCTCTGAGATTACTGTCATCTGATTGGCTCTCAGTGGCAGTGACATCACAGTGTTTGTGTATTCTGATTGGCCCGTTTCAGGCTTTAAACTAACGGATCAAATCCCAGAAAACAGAACAGTTTTATTTCAGTCACTGAGTTGGTCAGTGAATGCCAGATAGTGAAAACTAAACAATCAGGATGAAAATGAACCACAAGTGTAAATATTGAATGCTATATGTGAGTGAATCATATTCGGTCAAGGAAGAAATCGATTGGTCAATGAACCACTAATGTGTGAAGTGATTCTGCAGCTATACTTGGTCAGTGAATGCATCATAAATCTGGTCAGTGAATGCATCTTGTATCTGGTCAGTGAATGCGTCTTGTCTCTGGTCAGTGAATGCATCGTGGATCTGGTCAGTGAACGCATCACTGAGCTTCCTGGCCGTCGATCCTCAGCTTGAAGGAAACCCGTCCAGCGAACTTGTCCCTCTCGCTGCCGGCCATCAGAGTGTTGGACGTCACTTTACACTCCACGTTGATGTCGGTGTTCAGAGAGGCGTTCAGAACTTCACGGCCACCAGAGGCTGGGTGTAGTTAACCTGAGGTACCAAACGTTAAATAAAATACATCATAGTGATCAAACCTCAGACCCACTGATTCACCAGATTATAATCTGTGAACATGGACCTGCTGGATCCTCAATCTGATCCAGTTTGGCTGGAATCAGATAAAATCATATGCCCCTTTTGAACAGGTGTTCTGAAGGTCTGTGCTACCTTTAAATCCATCCTAACTTGTGGTAATGCGCATGCGCACATCGATGCTACGTCACATACTGCTTACTCAGCAGAGTTCTTATACAAGGTAGGAAAATCTGAAGAGGCAGCACAGATAGTCAGAACACTGGCTTGGTTCGGTTCGGCTCGGTTTCGGAGCTGTTTCGGGGTCGAGCTTTTCGGCGTTTCGGGGCTGGTCCTGCTTTTTAGGGTCCTGCTTCAGAGCCGGGCCAGCCGGGCCGGTGTTCTGGTTTGGTGGGTGACGTAAGCGTCGCTGCTGTTCACTGATTGGCTGAGGGCGCGGACAGGCGGAGTAACTTTATACAATATATTTTTGTAAAATAGCTAGATGTCAGTTCTCTAAATAAATGGTTATGAATTATTAATTGTAGAGGAGATAAAAATGAACAACAGACCTGAAGAAAATGATAGTGGTGTTTTATCCATGGCTGAATGTCTGCATAGGTCTAACATTTACAGTAATTACATTTGAATTACTTTAATTTACACAACTATTCCAGTTATTTATTATTCTGTATGTCTGGATGATAAAAAAGTGTTTAGATATATATAAATAAAGTAACATGCCTGTTTTAAATGATTCCTTCTGTGTAACTTACCCATTAGTAACTCTCTTATTGATCTATATTTATCTACTATAAACCATTATATTGTCGTGATTTGAGTTTTTCTGTGTATTTAGTTTAGGTTTTCGGTGTCTGAGTCTCTGTGTTGTCCTGTTTGCTCCCCGTGATTAATCCCAGCTGTGTCCCGTTCCCTGATTGCCCTCCCTGTGTATTTAAGTCCACCTGTTGTCTTTGTCTAGTGTCGGATCCTTGTCGTTGTCGTCATTGTGTTACCCCGTCATCATCATCGTGTTACCCTGTCATCTCGTCGTGTTCCCTGGTCTCATCGTGTTTTTCTTAATTAAATCCATCTTTATCACTGCTCGTCCTGGTCCCGCCTGCAATTTCTCACCGCACCATAACCCACCTCATGACAGTAGGATCCGACCAACAAGGTGAGAAGCATGGCGTATTTCGGCCAGGAGCGATGGATCCAGCAGCAGCTGGAGTTGGCGCAAAGGGATCTCTACAGAGATGTGGAGATCCTGCCTTCTCCGCTGCTGCTGGAGGAACTGGGCCTTGAATCGGACTATGACTTGGCCGTGAGGAGGAGCCGCCGCCATCGCCGTCGGCAAGACCGCCCTGAGCCGCCGGAGGTCCCGGCCCCTGGGCGGAAGCCCCGCCGTCGGCGCCGCCCTGAGCCGCCGGAGGTCCCGGCCCCTGGGTGGAAGCCCCGCCATCGGCGCTGTCCTGAGCCGCTGGAGATCCCGGCCCCTGGGCAGCAGAACCGTGGTGGGGAACGCGGCTGGCCATCGCACCACGACCGCTAGGCCTGAGGAGCCGCCCTGAGCCGCCGGAGAACCCGGTCCCTCCCGGAGCTGCCGCCGGTCCCCGCACCTCGGCAGCGGATCCCGGAGCTGCCGCCGGTCCCCGCTCCCAGACGACGAGTCTCTGGGATGCCGCCAGCCCCCCTTCCAGTGTTTCCTTGTGTCCCTCCCGAGTCCGTTCCAGTGTTTCCTTGTGTCCCTCCCGAGTCCGTTCCAGTGTTTCCTTGTGTCCCTTCCGAGTCCCCTCCAGAGTTTCCCAGTGCCCCTTCCGAGTCCCCTCCAGAGTTTCCCAGTGCCCCTTCCGAGTCCCCTCCAGAGTTTCCCAGTGTTCAGCCCGAGTCTGCCCCAGAACCCCTCTGTGTCCTGCCTGAGGCTCCGCTTCCCTGTGCTCCTCCCCTGGAGTTTGCGGACATGGCGCCAGAGCGTCCTCCAGCCGGCCCGCCAGAGCCTCCCTGCGCTCCGCCCCTGGAGTTTGCGGACGTGGCTCCGCCCCTGGAGTTTGCCCCGCTGCGGACGTGGCTCCGCGCCGCCTCCAGCGCCGGAAACGCCCGCCTGACGTTCCCCTGGGGTCCGTCTCCAGCGCCGGCAACGCCCTCCGGACCCCTCCGAGAGGGTCCATCTCGAACCCACCCTGTTGGGTTGTTTTTTGTTATTTTGGACTCTAGCCCGCCTTAGCGCCCCTCCGCCCACCCTGTTGGGTTGTTTTTTGTTAAGTTTGGACTCTGGCCCTCCGTCCGGCTCCCCTCCGCCCTCCCTTGTGTGGTCTTTGCGTTTTGGGCGTCTGGTAGCCGCCCTTAAGGGGGGGGTACTGTCGTGATTTGAGTTTTTCTGTGTATTTAGTTTAGGTTTTCGGTGTCTGAGTCTCTGTGTTGTCCTGTTTGCTCCCCGTGATTAATCCCAGCTGTGTCCCGTTCCCTGATTGCCCTCCCTGTGTATTTAAGTCCACCTGTTGTCTTTGTCTAGTGTCGGATCCTTGTCGTCATCATCATTGTGTTACCCCGTCATCATCATTGTGTTACCCCGTCATCATCATTGTGTTACCCCGTCATCATCATTGTGTTACCCCGTCATCATCATTGTGTTACCCCGTCATCATCATTGTGTTACCCCGTCATCATCATTGTGTTACCCCGTCATCATCATTGTGTTACCCCGTCATCATCATTGTGTTACCCCGTCATCATCATTGTGTTACCCCGTCATCATCATTGTGTTACCCCGTCATCATCATTGTGTTACCCCGTCATCATCATTGTGTTACCCCGTCATCATCATTGTGTTACCCCGTCATCTCGTCGTGTTCCCTGGTCTCATCGTGTTTTTCTTAATTAAATCCATCTTTATCACTGCTCGTCCTGGTCCCGCCTGCAATTTCTCACCGCACCATAACCCACCTCATGACATATATAACATTATATATGTAACCAGAATATTTTTTCCCTATTTTTATTTTTTCCTATTTTTTTGTTCATTCACAATTATTTATCTTTGTTCAGTTATTTAAAATGAAAATCCTCTTTTCTTTTATTTTTGTTCCCGCGTGGTTTTAAAAAAGTCACGTGATCGGCGTCTCAATCAGACAGAAACCGTTTGTATGACGGCTGCTCACCTGTCTGGAAGACGCTGACTGACGCTATAGCAGGTAGGCTGCTAGCCGATCTCTAGCTTCTAGCTGATCTTTAGCTGCTAGCCGATCTTTAGCTTCTAGCGATCTTTAGCTTCTACCTGATCTTAGCTTCGAGCCGATCTTCAGCTTCTAGTCTCTTTAGCTTTTAGCAGATCTCTAACAGAGCTCTCACTCCTTTCGATTTTTTTGTAGATTGACCTTTGAGAATAGAACAGTCACAAGGATAAGATCACGAGGTTTGACAAGAGGGACCAGTGAGTGTTTGTTTGGCTGTCGAGATCAGAGTACTGGTCAGAGTACTGATCATCAGAGTACTGGTCAGAGTACTGATCATCAGAGTACTGATCATCAGAGTACTGATCATCAGAGTACTGATCAGAGTACTGATCATCAGAGTACTGGTCAGAGTACTGATCATCAGAGTACTGATCAGAGTACTGATCATCAGAGTACTGATCAGAGTACTGATCATCAGAGTACTGATCAGAGTACTGATCAGAGTACTGATTAGAGTATGTTTCCATTTGTATGAAACGTTAGAACCCAAACATTTGGATTTTGTGATTATGGAAAAAACATGTACATGTCTGACTATTGTTTAACAGTAGATCGGTTAATCGGGCCTGTTTTACACATGGCAGGTTCTGCCCCGCCTGCATCCAGATCCCCATTGGATCCGGACGACATAAAGGATTCTCTGTGGACCATCAGGACCACCAGACTGGTGAGCAGCAGCGGCTCAGGGAAAACCAGGAACCACGAATGCTAGCTGGACTCAATTAACTAGCATCTTTTTTTGTTCTCCTGTGGTTCCCCTCCCGTCGAGGAACCGCCGGCTTTCCCCTCCTGCTAAGGGAGAAAAGTTATTTTTTTTGTGTGTTTCCAGTTCATGAACCATTGTAAATAGTGTATATTAATATTGTACATATCAATATAGTCACCTTTTGCACTAAGTTGTGTTTTGCTGTGTTATTACAAATTACCACACCCTCCAGCAGCCGAACCTAGACAATTTCTTTTCCTGGTTTAATTTTGACTATTTACCTACGTAGTATAGGTTACAGATACATATTTCATTGACATTTAACATTATAGATTACCAATAAAGTCTTACACAAGTGAACACATTATTCAACAAACCAAACATGTTGACATTATTATCAGAGCTGCTATGAACAAGAACCCAAAACACAATTCATGTTTGTTCATTTCTACTTTATACGTCATTCTATCCACTGTCTGTCTGTCTTTCTCTCTCTCTGTCTGTCTCTCTGTCTCTCTCTCTCTGTCTCTCTCTCTGTCTGTCTGTCTTCCTGGAGAATCTTCAAGGTAGGAAAGTGAGAAAACGTGTCCTAAACCTGGATCTTTAATTAGTGATAAATGAAGCTGAGTTTATGGGTCTCACATGTGAAAACATGATTTTCATGGTATTTTTTTGTAAGGGTAAACTTTAAGCCATGATCAATTCTTAGTGACTAAAATGTGAAAACATGTGAGGTTTGATTAAAACTAGAACCAGTGAGATTAGAAGGGATGAAGCTTTATTTGTTCAAACGTATTGAGAAGATAAAACAACAGATTGTTGATGAACTTCAACTCTAAGAACATCAGCTACATTATTTCATCAGAAATGTTTCATCAGGACGTTGGGCTCCTGTGATTCCTGATCCAGGAAGGTGAAGGTTTCTGGACTGAAAACCGAGCAGCAGGCAGGAAGACGGACTGGCGGATCCTGCAGCTCAGAGCAGCAAGAACCAGGATGAAGAACATCTGGAAACATGGTGGGAAATATTAGGAATGAATTCTGACTCTAATAAGTTATTTGCAACAGATGTATATTCAGCATTATTACAAGTTTTATAGTAGTTTAATACAAAAGTCATAGTTAGCTCACCTGCAGCATCTGAACCAACTGCTGTCCTCCATCACAATCAGGACATAAAAACATAGCTGAGCTCTCGCTTCTTCTTTTGTCTCACAGAAACAACAACTGGCTTTTGGTCGCACATAACGAAACGCAGCACAGAGGGCGCTATATCCCCCACCGCCAGGAGGCGCCACCCTGCTGCGGAGCCGAGAAGGGCCGGTGGAAACACAGTCATTCCGAAACCGAGCCGAACCGAACTGCTGAAGTAGAACAAGGTTCTGAAGATCTGTGCTACCTTTGGTAATGCTACGTCACATACTGCTGACTCAGCAGATTCCTTATAAATCCGTCCTACCTGTGGAAGTTTGGTTTCCTGTGTTTTATTTCATGGCAGATTACAGTCAGGCTTTATTTAATGTATTTTATACCTGCTTTCATTAAGCTGCTGTATAACTTCAAGATTTTAGTAAAATTAAAGGTTTTTTGTTTTGCAATGTCGTTACAAGTTATTATTAAACTAAAATATTTTAAATTATAGTGACAAAAAAGCCACAAAACATTGTATTTTGTCCTGATTAACTGCCAAACAATAACTTGTAACGACATTGCAGACAACAAACTAAAGCCACTCTTTATTGTTATTAAACTTTGCTAAATACATTTTGGTAGCGATGCTAGGATTGAAGCTGTAACAGCCGTGTAATATTACTGTATATTCATCATATTTCAGTGCCCTGCGCACTGAAATATGATTTCAGGTTCTGAGGTTGTTTGAGGGTTTTCTCCACTAGAGGGAGTCCTGGAGTCGGCTGGCAGGAGGGCGTCTGACGTCATCGCCGCACCAGGAGACGATCACCTCGTCAGCGGCGGGTTAAGAGAGGCGGACTGCCAGGACCTCGACGCCAGAGTGTCGCCAGTGATGGTGATTACCGCTGAACCCGAACTGGTTCTCGTTGCTTCCTCGTGACGCCGTGGCCTGTTACCCCACGGATGCTCCTTGCCCCCAACTGCCCTTTTGGTCAATTTTTTTTCCTAAGCCCTCCTCTGACATATAATAACATGTACTAAAATTATATATATTTTTTTTTTTTTTTTGTATTTTGCAAGAAAAACAACATAAGCCCTGGTCACCTTGTTACCTTTGACCTTTTGCCCGTGACGCACGATGCAGTTGCCTCTCGCGCAGTGAGATGAGGCGGCTAACTTACTGCGGAGCTCAACGTAGAGAACGTTCCAGATTACAGAGCAGTTTTTTAAAAATGTTTTTGGTGAATTAAAGTGGAGTAGACCTGCTGCTCGACAGATAACGGAAAACGTTGAACGTTGCATCGTTTGTGCTTCAGCTCGGAGTCGCGGTTTAAGCAGAAGTAATGAAAACAACAGACACCAACAGGCCTCTGGTCTGCCTTCCTCTGAAGAACTACTGAGCCGGAGGAGACAGACAGGTGAAGAAGAACTGTTCTTATCTATTGATTCACTATTTCATACAGACATTAGGCTGCTGTTGTTGTGCTATCAGCTAGCTGCTAGCTAACGACTTTGCTAGCAAAGCTAGATCACTAAAAGCTTCTTTCTGTATCGTTAATGATCGCGGTCATTATTCAGTGTTGCTGATGCAATAAGAGGCACATCGCCGTCCAAAACCATCTCCATATGGATATATGTCCCATCGTCTCATTTCCTTTGCTGCATGATGTAATTGCATTTATTCCAGCGTTAGGTAAATGTATCTGGAAGGAGAATAGCACTTAAATAAAAGTCCAACCAGGATATTCATTTAGAATTAAAAACTCACCCTGAACTACCATAATACCGTATTTTCCGCACTATAAGGCGCAGCGCATTATAATTCGCACCTTCAATGAATGGCCTATTTTAAAACAGTTTTCATACCGCATTATAAGAAGCATAGAATAGCCGCTCCAGTAGAGGCTGTGGTTACGTTATGCATCCACTAGATGGAGCTGCGCTAAACGGAATGTCAACAAAACAGTCAGATAGGTCAGTCAAACTTTATTAATATATTACAAACCAGCGATCTGACAACTCCGTTCCTCCAAAAATGAACAAACAGCTGTTTTATTCCCGTGTTCTTCTGCATGTCTGATCGCCTTGAGTTTAAACTCTGCATGTAGGAACCATTCTGGGGTCTTTACACTATGGAGTGAAAACAGTCTCATAAGATCCACAAATGCAAAACGAGATTCACACGTTTTGAGACTCCCCTTCGTCTCAAAATTCAGTCTTTTTTTTTTATAAATGGTCTATTTGATTGGGTGATCGGCAGCCAATCAGATAGCTTGCTTGTTTCAGCCAATCATACGAACAGACCCTATTTTTCCAGCCAATCACATGAACCCATTCTAACCATCTTGCTGCTTTGCTTGAGGTCTTCGAATGGCTTTCGGCTGCCTCACTAACACTCAATCTTTCAAAGTGTGAGTTTGGTAAGGGTACCATTCTCTATCTTGGTCAACAGGTTGGCGGAGGAAAAGTGTGTCCTGTAGATGCTAAAGTCAAGGTAATTTCTGACTTTCCTGTTCCTTCCTGCAGAAGGGAACTCCGTCGATTCCTGGGGATGGCCGGATTCTACCGTCGCTTTTGCAAAAACCCTTTCTACAGTAGCGGCTCCTTTAACAGCTTTGACCAGTCCTTCTAAACCTTTTACTTGGTCTGATGAATGTCAGCATGCTTTTGAACATCTTAAAGGATTGCTCTCTTGTTCTCCTGTTCTTTCCGCCCCAGACTTCAGTCTGCCATATAAGCTGGACATAGATGCCAGTGCTGTTGGGGTAGGAGCTGTCCTTCTACAGGATGATAAAGATGGAATAGAGCATCCTGTGAGCTACTTCTCACGGAAGTTTAATCTTCATCAATGTAGATATTCTACCATTGAGAAGGAAGCGCTGGCATTGCTCTTCGCATTACAGCATTTTGAAGCTGACCTTGGCTTGAGTGTAGAACCTATAACTGTCTTCACAGACCATAACCCATTGATCTTTCTTTCTAGGATGTACAATCAAAATCAGAGACTTATGCGGTGGGCTTTGGTCATTCAGGAGTACAACCTCAAGATCTGTCATAAAAAGGGGTCTGAGAATGTGTTGGCAGATGCTTTGTCATGTGCACTTTAACCTTGTGGTGTACTCTGAATATTCCAAACATTTTGTTTGGACTTATAGGGTGGGGATGTTACATGCCTGTCAGGCTGTTTGTTTTCCTTCCCCCTGCCACTTCTTTTGTTTCTCTTCCCAGGAAGTAGGGAAGCTGGAGCCAATCTCTCCTAATTAGATCCTCTCCACCATGGAGCAATCAGGATCCAAGGAGCCCACTGGAGGAACAGAGGCCTGCTCCACCTGGCCGGCTGGCTAATGCTTGTTTTATTTTGTGCTCTCAGTGTGAAGGTTTGTGGAGGGAGTTAGAGGACGAGGTAAGCTTGGGGTACCCGGTACATCTTCATCACGTAGGTGCTTTTCTGTTATATACACTAGGTAAGCAGGTGGGTGCCACCCATGTATAGTTTTGGTGAAACTTTTGTTAGATCAGGTAGGGAGGGTTTTCTTTTCTATTTCTTTTTGTAGCATAGATGATAGTTAGGCCCTGTTTTGTTTTATTGATTTCTTTGATTTGGCACCACCTAACTGTCCCTTTCTCCCCCACAGTTGGACAAGCCTTCTGGGATTTTGATTATCAATAAATCCCTCCTTTTTTCCATATACACTTGGACTTAATTTTTTTGGTTGTAGTGTTACTCTCCTTCTCATAAAAAAGGGGGGGGGGTAACATGGACCAGGAACATATCTACAAGTTGCAGGACGCCAGGCCTGAGGTCTGGAGTTTAGGAGCCTAGTGCTAGATGAGGAGTTAAATAAAAGCTACAGAACCAGCGCCCACATCAGACACTTAACATATTAAAAACAGGAAGTCATTCTCCTGACTCAGCAGATGTAGGTAGCATGAGAATCAATGAGCTTCAGAAGTCATTAATTTTAAGTGACTTTATTTCAGAAGAGAGACTGACTGGAAGATGATGACATGTGACCCTGCATAACATGTGACGTTCCAGACCAGAACGTCTGGAGCTCAGAGACATCACCAAGTCCTGGAGGTCTGGAAGCGGCTGAGAGTTTCAATTTGAAGAAGCACCTTCATCGGGACACACAGCACATCTGGTGACACTATGCAAGAGAAAAAATTTACTGATTAAATCACGAAAATGCATATAGAAGTAGATCTTTCAAAAAATCTGAAGTAATAATTGTCTCAAATTCATATACATACTTAAACAAATCCAGTTTTGAGACTAAGATAATCCAGTAAAGATCACATCATCAATGCTGTTTAGACATGGCTTTCAAATATAAGATAGATAAATCTGCTACACTTCAAAATAACAGTGTCACCTAATAGATGAGAATGTTGAAATATAAACTGTAATATATTCATATTTATTATGTATTGATGCTGGTTCTGGTTAGCGCATGCGCACATGTAAGATTGCAATGTTAGGTTCTACTAGGTTACCATTATAAGTAACCGAAACCTCAACATCGGTGTCCGGATCGCTCCTTCATGTAAAGTATTAGACAAGAACCCGAATATATTATATAAAAATTGATAGCATGTTAAGCCTGGTAGGATAAATAAAAACACTTTGCGTTTCTGAAAATCGTGACTTACGTGAATTATTACACTGCTGTGATAATTTATCATTTAAGGACCAGGGCTTTATAACAATTAATAATATGCAAAGCCTACTATTATCTTGAATAAATTTAACGATGTCGAAAGACGCTAGCCTGATGCTATTTAGCATGCAGAAGTGCTAGCATAGCTCGGTAGCATAGCTTATTGCGATAGCTCTGCTGATATGATAATATAGGAGTTAGATGTGCTGAAGGTCGCTAGCTTGTGATGATAGTTGCACAATTAAATCGATTAACATTAATAACGATGACGTGGGGATGAATAGCTAAACACATTATTTTACATAGATAGATATTTGACTTACCGCTCCTCCGTCGCTTCCAGAAACCAGGCTGAGGTCTAAACTGTCGCGCTTTGTCATGGCGACAGCGCTGCTGGAATGGGTTAATGTGATTGGCTGAAAAATAGGTTACCCAACGTGGGGGTCCGTTCGTATGATTGGCTGAAACAAGCAAGCTATCTGATTGGCTGCCGATCACCCAATAAAATAGACCATTTATCAAAAAAAAGACCGAATTTTGAGACGAGGGGAGTCTCAAAACTCAGGCGAGAAGGAGGTACGGGTGAATCTCGTTTTTCATTTGTGGATCTTATGAGACTGTTTTCTATGGAAGCCCATTTCCGCCATGAAAAAAAAAAAAAAAGACCAACAGTAAGTCATAATTTCGACTTTCAAAGTCATAATTATGAGATACAAAGTCATAATTATGACTTTGAAAGTCATAATTATGAGATTCAAAGTCATAATTTCGACTTTATTATGAGATTCAAAATGTTGCGTTTTCTGGTTCAGTACTCGTTAATAAACTTCTTTTCGACAGATAGCTGTGATTTCTTTATTGCTAACGGTTAGCTTCTCAACTTATTCTCTTCTCATACAAGTGTGCTGCTTACACACAAGAACTCACTCACATTGCCCCCAGTGGACAACAGGAGTACAACATGCACATAAACATGATGTGACAGGATACAGAACACGCACATGTAAAGTAAATTAGGAACACATAACACAAAATAGAATTTCATCATTGGTTAAACCGCATCTGAAATACTACTCAATTTGTTTCTAATCCATTAAAAGGAGAAAAATCTGTGTTTTACTGGTTAGACCGATCAGATGGAATACGCTTTAAATCTCCTACAAGACAGCATATCTACTGAAAAATGACAAAATTGGCTGTTTTGGAAAGTCGAAATTATGATTTTGTGTTAAAATATGTTCTCATCTTAACTTGTCTTTGAGTTATTTTGTGTTATGTGTTCCTAATTTACTTTGAAAGGTACATATGCGTGTTCTGTATCCTGTCACATTATGTTTATGTGCATGTTGTACTCCTGTTGTCCACTGGGGGCAATGTGAGTGAGTTCTCTCAGTTAAAACAGAGGGCTGACCAGAAGTCGGAACTATAACATGGCGGCACTCTGACTTACTACAGAAGAAGGCTGAGCAGAATGTTAGACCTACATTAATGGCAGAACTCTGGTACTACAGAGGAGAGATGAGCTGGAAGTTAAGAACTAAAATGACGGCTGAACCACAGCTACTCATAGGATTAGTGTCACCATTTATAACAAAACTAACTACTTCAAGCACTTAGATTTCTGTCTCTCCCTCTGTGTCTGACTCACATGACAGTTGAGCTGCTCTTTAGAACTACAATGACTGAAGGTTAGAACTACAACATGGCGGAACTTTCTGTTACTACAGAGGAGGACTGAGCTCGCATTTAGAACTACTTGCTGATGTTTGCATTATATAGCTGGATTAACAAAATCACTGTTACAGATGGGATTACTTTGGTTATTTAAAATAAAGGTCATTGAACATTTCAAAATAAAAGCCTTTACATTTTTCACATCAAGTAATTGCTCTTTTGAACTTATTACAACTGGTTTAACCCAACCATTGTTAGATATTGGATTAGTGTGGCCATTTAATACGAAGCTAAATGAACATTTCCAAATAAAAGCATCAATATTATTCTGAGGTTATAACCTGTGTGCATTATGCAACAGTATCACTGAGAGTAGCTGCAGAAAGTTTTCATTTCCCATTTATTTACATTTTCCAATTAGGCAAATGCCTGAATGCCACAAGCTAAAACATAATCACTGGAAAAACATGGAGTTCTACTCCAACGGCCTAATCATATTCATCATAAGACGAGGCATTAAATATTAATGATGACATTAAAAGGTTTTTACCCTAACGATTAATAAAGCAACCTTCAGGAAGATCAAGGAAAGGTTAGTAAAAAAAACAAAAAAACACAGCAAAATGTTGGAAGAATTCAAATCTCTTTCTTATGAGTGGAGGGTTAGACTCAACAGCAGAGCTTCGTCTCTGAAGGCCTTTGCGTATGTCTCCACTTGCTAACTGTTCTGTGTCCGAGCGTCCTACTTTGAAAATGTTGCGTCTATTTATTGTTGGACTCCAGGTCAGTCGATTTCTGACCATTACTGAGCCCCTTTCAGCGCTGGGAAAATGACCAAATAAGCACCGATTTACTGAAATAAAGAACACTTAGTATTCAAAACACATTCACTAAATCATTATGTGGTTCGATACAAACCTTGATAATAGCACTGACGTTCGGGCAATTAATGAGACGCAGCATCCTTATTGTCACGCTTACATGCCATTTAAACTGAATAAGTCGCCCCTATTGCAGTTATAGCATATGTCACGGTTATTAGTGCATAAAAGAAGATGTTCAGGAAGAAGAAATATGGGATTTAACCTTTGACACTGTAGAGGAGGCAATAAAAGAAGGCTTCCACCAAGGGATCATCACCAAAGTACATTTAAATCCTCTGTAGAGTCTAATTAGACTCTGCACAGATCGTGTCTGGAACGCCTCTAATTTCAGTAAATGACACGATCCATTTTGTCAGCCCTCTTCTTATCTTATGTAATAGAAATTCAGCTCCCCGAGCTAATAAAGACCTTCGTGCCAAAAAAAAAAAAAATCCACTTTAGGTCCTCCTTTCTTCTTGTGATCTCAGCCCAAACCAATTTTATACACTTGAACATTTCTATCCTCGGGCTACACACCTGGAAAGAGAGGGCTTTACTCTGAAATGTCAGAATGAGACAAAAACCTGCCAGTGCTTCATTAAGAGAAGAACTGGGAGCTGACAGGCTGTTCTCACACAGCGCTGCGTGTTCTCACTGCAATGTCTGAAATATTTAGTAGCCGTCCTTCGTTTGCTGTTGTTGTGCCGTGGCGTCAATAATCCAGACGTCCTCAGAGCGTCGGCAGCAGGTCTGCAGTCAACATGAACCGGCGGACGTTTCTGCTGCGTCTCTCCCAGCTGGATTAAACGTCTGCCCTGATCTTTCTTGCATAGTTTCTTCCACATTGGACAGATACTCAAAGGCCATTTTCTTGTGTTTGGTTGGGCATAAATGTGGGAACGCCGGTTTATGGAGCTGTAGCTTGGTATTGTGATGTACTGGGCAGCTCGTTCACAAAAATGAATAAATAAGCCACCTTTTATTATTAGTTATTGCAAACATGCAGTGGTTTTACCTACATCATTTAGCCATGAATTAATAACAGTGATGGGTCTCGATTAAAAGTTTTAACCAAGTTATTTCTCGATTAAATAACTCCTGTTATTTCATTTAGTTATTATGTAGTTAATTGATCGTACTTTAATTGAAAACTACATCAACAAAATAAGCAACAATTTACTGCTAAATTGTTGAACTTATTAACACTGAGACAGATGAGCTCAGCAAAAAAGATATGTATTGTTTGTTTTCTGTTATTCAGGTTGGTGTGAAGTTTTATTCTGAACTCAGCAGTTTCATAAACTTGTTCAGATCAGTGATCCTCTTGTTCAGCTGGATGGTTGCTTGCAGAACAGGATATTTTCAGGTAAGCTTCATAGCACTGAACGGCTGCATTACATACGACAGGCAGACATTTGGGTCAGTGATTGTGTCAAAATGAAAACTTCAGCAGAGTCCACACCTCCAGGAAGTTATCGTTTCTTAATAGCAAGAGCCCAGACCCTCTGGACGAAGCAAAGCGTAGAAAAAGGATTTAGGTTTTAATTTTGAGAATGGGAAAGTGTGATTTTTTTTTTTAACAAGAAGTATTTAGAATACTTTGCCATAGAAAAATACTTCTGCAGTAGCAAATGTATCTTTGCCATTAGAGTTCTGAGAGTGTATCTTAGTTGTTAAAATGAGTTTTTCAATTGTCACATTATATTTAATTAAAAAATACCCGATTGATTCAGTTGTGATTTACTTTCACTATGGAAACATATGTAATTGCTGGTTATTGAGGCATCTTGATTATGTTTCTCGAAAAGATGCTCGACTGCTTACGTTCTCATTTTTAAAATATCCTGAGTGAAGTGAAACATTTACTATCTGCAATACTTTCTGCAAGACAACTGAATTCATAAAAAACCCGCGGGAGTCATATCAATGCAACAAGTCATGGATTTTGAGTCATGAAGACTTTCTGTCAAAGATACGACATGGAGCGGTTTCTGGATGAGGCCGGGTCACATCCTGATTACAGATGTGCTGATTCTGTCCTTGAATGTCATGTTGGACGTGTATTTTATTGTTTCTCCTCGTGCGTTCAGCTTGTTTACACTTTATCTTTTAAGCGCTAAAGGTTGGAGCATGTCTCCATGGTGACCTTTCAGTCATCAGCATCATGCAGGGTCTCCTACGGGGCAATATGCATTACTATTCATTTGTTTTCTTTACTTGCATATTTCAGACCTAAATGCATGAATAACCCTCAGGAAATGCATTTTGTCTGCAGCCAAAATGGCTGCAAAATGGCTTCTAGAAAAATCAACCAATTTTCCTTCAACACATATTTGTTCTGTTCTAATGGACATCAAATCAATTGAATTTGGTAGGATATAAAAAAAATCATACAGAATTTGTTGCACTTTTTAGGCTTACAACTGTTTTATTTAATCAAATATTATATATAATTATCAAATCAATTCAATTGAAACAGTTTTGTAAACAGACTCAGATTCCTCTCAGAGTATAAAAATGACCCTTCAGCTCCCTGAAGGCTCTCTGACTTAGAGCTGCAGGATGCAACTTTCACAAAACAGTTGATTTTTCTAAATATTTGTAAAGGCCATCACAGTATGAGACAGATAATATGTGCTGCTATTAAAAATGCACCACTCCCAGTCAACACATACTGTCAATCATCCTCATGAATGCGCTTCTTACTGCTGCTAAAGGCAGAGCAGAAACTTACCGTTCCAGAACAGATCTTATCCAGATGAGAGCAGGACCAGAGATGTTTTTCATATTGTCTTATTTTATACTGTCACGACATAATCATAGTCTTAGCAGTGACATCAAAAACATATTTGGAATAAAAGTTACAGACTGTAGCTGGAAGTTCTTCCATAACTGATGATGGTTTGGGCAGATGTTTTATTTTTGTAGTGTAGATGGCTGGTGAGGAACTGACATCATTTTCATTCTGGGCTTTTTTTTCTGTAAACGCAACAATAAGGTTTCCATCCTGCGTCTGTGAGGAGAAATAGTTCAGGTCATTTCAGCTCAGTGCCGGGCTGTTGGTGCCATTGTTTCTGAAAGCTGTGCTAATCAGCAGGGCCTGAATAAAACCTCAAACTCACTCTTGTGTTTTGAAGCATTTTTTGAGCTAACGAGCTGCGGTTTAGAGATATGGTGAAGGGGTGCAGGTTTCTAGCCTGTGAAAAACCTTCTTTTTTTGAGGGAACATTGGAAACAAAGTAGTTGGAGCTGCATTTTCAAATGCACCTCGATTGAAAGGATTTTCGGAGCTGAAAGGTTTTCACTGTCACAAAAAGGCCTTGAACGTCTACTTTGATTCATTCAGATCAGGGATCGTCGACGGTTATTCCTAAAAAGTGTAAAGCCAGCAATAAGCGGCGTGCTTCGCAACTCAAAACGTTTCACAGAATTCACCTTTATAATTTTTAATGACACCAACTCTTCCTTTTAACAAGCAGGTTTGTTTGTTTCTCTGTGGAAACTCATCTAATCACAGCAACATGGACACAGAGTATGTCAATTAAATGAATAATGTTGAACATCAGGATATTTTTGTTGTGTTGTGCTGGATCCCATCATGTGTGGCTCTCAACTGTCAGTGGACACAGTTTGAGTCTCATGGAGGCGTCGCCAAGTCAACCTGCGGCTTTAATCTGAGTGGGCGAGGCTGCGGGGTTGATCCCTGATAACTGAACATGTAGTGCAGATCGGATGACATGGGGAGGAAAATCTTCTAGGGGGAGCAGCTGAGTTCAGCTCCGTTTGGCCTCTTGAGATCATTCATATCCAGGTTGGTGGAAATCAGATCTGTGTGACACAGAGCCAAACGTGTGCAGAACAATATTAGCAGCACTTGAAGTTGGATAAAGGACATGCATGGTCCATTTGCGCCAAGTTGTTTTTCATTCATACATGGAGTCACTGTTTCAGTTACCTACATTCAGATTGATGTGATCTGGAAAGGACAATGATAAAAGCTGGCAGGACTTGGAGTCAAAGCATTAGAGCTTCCTGAAAACTTTCGGTGAGTTATAGGAATTATGTTAAAGTAGATGTTGCAAGGAGATTTTATATTTTCTTTCTTCTTTATTGCAGCCTTTGCCTAGTTGCCCTTTACAGGGTTATTATTATGTTGTTTTTTTTACTTTCCCCAATCAATTCAAAGCTTACCCGTGGGAGAATATTATTATTCTGCAACATGTACAGTAAGCCAGTGCGACTGCAGCTATGTAGGAAACAATGATTAAAAATGAGGCAGCTGTTGTTGTGCCATCACGTTTATTTAAATGTCAGGGATGCTCAGGTTTGTTCCTGATTCAAAGTCGAGCACAGAGGTTGGTAACGTAGCTGCCATGTTCCTGCCTGCCAACTCCCAGCACACACACACACACAATTACCTATGCACGATTAGTACATGTGCAGCGTTCCCACTGTGCAGCCTCCATCTGCATCTCGGTGGTTGGTATTTTTCATCCAATTGTGTTTTTCACGTGGGTGTAGCATGACATCAGAGGCAGCATATTACAGATTTAGCATTTCATAATCAGGAGCAGGAAAACCAAGTGTTTTTGCTATTTATTTAAGAATATATTGCCAGATTTGAAACTCCACTTTCTGCAGCATCATGTTTGGTCTTCCCTCTTTAAATGCCCGTAGAGGAGAGATGGCTCTATATTTGTGTGAGCGTTGGCATCAAACCGCCGTGCGCCGCCTTCTCTGTGATCTCCAGCTCTTCATATTCCCGGTGAGTTATTACAGGAAGATGAAGAGAACGCGGCTCACCAGTCGCCTTCCCCAAAGACAAATGGCTGCTTAACCGCTCTCCAACAGCATTTCCAATATGGATTAGCTGTGAACGCTGCGCCATGTCGTGGTCTGAAATACATAATGCATGTGAACAATTTTTGGGGGGCAAGTGTGAAGTCGGAGTCGGGGTGTGCGCAGCGAGCAGAGCGAGGTGATCCGTTTGGCGTTGTTGTCGAGATGCAATGGATGTAATTTGGTGCAGCGTTGCAGAGGCTTGGTGGGGAGCTGCTGTGAGCAGCCATCTCACCTCACTCATTAGAGGGAGTAATAAATCGCTGAGTATAGATCAGTGTCGAGGAGCTACTCTACTGTGTACTCTGAATCGATGAGCTGTGAAGGGGTGTGTGGGGGTGTATGTGTGTGTGTTTATTTCTCCCACTGCAGCCTGGCCTGGTAAAAGAGGCGAGGAAGGAGCAGGAGTGTGTTCCTGCTGATGGACACAGATTTCAGTAGGTCTGAAGAGCAGTTTAATCAGAACTGCATCTTTCACAGTCAATGCAGAACATGCTGTGATGCTGACCGACCAATCAGATTAGAGAGGATTTTTAAATGAGACTGAAATTAAAAGCTCTTTAAAAACTCCTGCTTTTGAATCGCCTGCAAATAAAAATCTGCTAATTGCCCGAAAAAGGCGCTCTTGTCAGATGAGACTCAAATGAAATCTTTTTGGCCAACTTACTTTTACACCAGAGCAGTTTGGTTCACTTTAAATGAAGCAAAGTTCCTCTTACGTTTGGATTGGTGTAAAAGCACCATGACCTGCAGCCAGAGTTAAAACAGAACGGTGGAAACCTGAAGTGAATCTATTTGTTGCAGTAACTCCAGCAAGAATCAGTTCTACAGATGTGTGGATATGAAAAAACACTAAATGTGAGGTTTTTATTTGTAAAAAAAAAAAAAAAGAAAAGAACAAAAAACTTTTCAAACCATTCTTTTTTTTCTTTCTGCCTCACAATCATATAGTTTGTGTTGGTTTGTCACCTAAAACTCAAATAAAGGACTAGCTTGAGGCTGACCAGGCCTATGGATGCATGTCCAGTCTACTCCAGTTTAGCAGACAGTAAACAGGAGAAATGCATAAAGTTTTTGTGACTCCACTGACTCCCACGTCAGTCCATGTGAGTTTCCTCTGTCCACAGCCTACAAGGTCAAACCTCCAGATTCGTCTCCTTCAGATGAACATATTTATCTGTGAAGCGCTCCTCAAAGGCCGGGGTGAGACGAGAGTCAACTCGACTTTTCCTTTTTCAACATGCAGACTTCCAGAGAGCTGCTTGAAGAGTTTCAAGTTAAGAGAGCTTTCTGATGTTCTGTACTTGTTTGAATTGAGATTCTCAGTTTCCAGCGCTGCACTGGTGGTTCTCTGAGCTTGTTTTAAACAGACTGATAGATAAAGTCTGGAAAAAATATATATATTTGGAGTTTCATAATATTTTAATTAACTTAGATATTCGATCATAAAAAAACGAATAAGTGTGGAGATCTACCTGAGCTGTTGAATTCCAGTATCTGATGCTTTTTTTTTTCTTTCATATATAAGAGATGTGGGTCTTTGGTTAAACATTTGAAGTAAAAAAGCAACGGAAGCTTAAAGGTCATGGTGTGTGTGGGGGCGGAGGGCAGCACATCCAGGAGGAGGAGCCTGACATCATGGAATAGATTATATCGCTTCCATCAAGGGATCGGGGTGAAGTTATGGAAATGTCAGTATGATGATTTATTCATTTTAAGGCAAACTTTGTCTTTTTGGCACAGAGCCAGAAGATGCAGGAATACCAGTAAAAGAAAAATGCAGCATATGTGTAGTAGTTAAAGCTTTGATAAGCTGGAGGTAAAGTGACAGGCTGGGCATTGATCAGGGACCATGGCAACCAGGAAGGAAAGATTTCACTGATACACGCAACAAGTCTGCCGTAATGGAAACATGGAAACAAGAAAAAGAAAATATTTGTTGAATTAAATCCAAAGATATTGACTTTAAAAGGGAAGTATTTTGTGTTTTCCAGCCACATAGTGCTACTGCATTGAACAATCAAGAAGCTATGTTAAGACGTTGCTGTATATATCAAGTAACACTAGAAACAAATTTTACTTTGTACTTTAACACTTAGGAATCGGGTCTCTGTCTCTTTAAAAACTCATCCTTTCTGAAACTCCGCCTCCAGGAAGTCATCCGAACATGGCTCCTCTATCAACCCTTTAACAACGTTTTTACCAGTGTTGCGCTGAGAAGTAGCTCCTGTAATGAGCTCTAGCAGTTCCACCACGTGTTAAAAAACGTGGTTAAAAAATATTTTCTCCTGCAGGAGCTGAGCGGAGGAGGGCTGCTCTGCGAGGCGGACACTCGGCTCGGGACTGAAACACCGAGGAGGAGCTTCATCCTCGAAGGCGAGGTTTGGTACAACCAGGCGTTTTGCACAGCTGAATGGTTTCCATGGGGATCAAAAGTTTTTTTTAAATATTCATGAAAGAATCAATTCAACACTCAGATGTATTTTTCATGAGATAATAACATTATAACATGATGTAAAGCTAAAGTTGATCTTACATAGTACTGCCTCTTTAAGTTTCCCTAACGCCATCTAGGGGCCACAGTGCTAATTACAAACAACCAATCAGAGCCAGACTGCGCTGTCAATCACAATCTTTTGTGGCGATGCCTCACCTCCCCTGCTATTATTGCAGCTATTGGCAGACAGAATGAATAACTAACCAATAATGTAATATTTTATTCATTAAAGAAGGAAACAAGTTGTAGAAAGATGCTCATGGCCTTTCAGTGTGTCCAGTGTCTCTTTTTCAGCTATGAAGGTTTTCAGGCAGAAGTTGGATTTCTCTGACATGGATTCATTTAAGGAAAAGTTAAAGAAGAACAAGAAAGCAAGTTCTGTTTGGTGGTTCCTAACTTCAGAACTTCAAACTGAATTGTGAATGACACCAGAAGGTTTTGCTGCTGAGTACGGTGGGTTTTACTTCAACCACAGGGCCACGAAGGCAAAACACGCTTTCCTGAAACTTTACATATTAAAGTATCATAAAGCACGACAAATCAAATCAATACATTTTCAAACAGACTCTGAAGTAAGTTGATCATATCTGTCTTTTGATTCAAACACCTCTCTTCTTACTCTGAGTCCATTTCTGCTCAGCATTGAGAGTTTGGTTCAGGGAGGCTAATCGTTAGGATAAGCAATGCTTGTATTCTTCGTGGACTGAGCTCTAAGTTGTGGTGAATGAATACAACAAAACGAACATGAAAACAGAGAAGTTTTAAAAAATATGAAACATGGGCTGCACTGTGGGGCAGCTGGTAGAGCTGTTGCCTTGCAGCAAGAAGGTTCTGGGTTTGATTCCCGGCCCCGGTCTTTCTGCATGGAGTTTGCATGTTCTTCCTGCGCATGCGTGGGTTCTCTCCAGGTACTCCGGCTTCCTCCCACAGTCCAAAAACATGACTGTCAGGTTATTGGCCTCTCTAAATTGTCCCTAGGTGTGAGTGTGCATGGTTGTTTGTCCTGTCTGTCTCTCTGTGTTGCCCTGCGACAGACTGGCGACCTGTCCATGGCGTACCCTGCCTCTTGCCCGAAACGATAGCTGGAGATACACACCAGCAACCCTCCCGACCCCAGTAAGGGACAAGGGTGTAGGAAAATGGATGGATGAAACATGAAACATAAATCCAGTGTGCATTTGTAACTTTGTTAGCTGCATCCTCATAACATTATGCAATGCTCTCTGGTTGCTATGGCAATGTTTAAACATGCCATTTAAGATACGATTGCACCACAAAATCAAATATCTATGTTTGCATCACTGGTAACATTCATATTTTTAGCAAAGAGCTAAAGTCAGAATTACTTCCGTTCTAAATAATAATAATAATTGGGTCGGGTCGGCCCAGTAATCGTGGTCTACCCTCAGAAGGGTAGGCCACTTACTTCTGAGGGTAAAACTTGCAAGTTTTAACATCCACTTACTTCTGCCATCTGCAGCGGCAGAACGGACCTGTCGGCGCCGAACCGCACTAACAGAACCTCTAATTTTACAAGTAAACCGGATAATAATGGGTTCTGGAGAGTCCGGGTCGCAGATCTGAGTGATCCGAACTAAATCAGAACTTAGGTGATATTTCGGCTGGAGGTAAAACTCTGAGGGATGGGTCCATCGGGTCTCGGAACCGAGACAAGGTGACCGAACTGACGGGTTTAACACTGGAACAGGGCCGTCCTGCTGCTACGCCTCCAGAACCGCATGTCCCGAACCTCAGGAGAACCCGGCTGCAGGTAGAGCCATCCGGAACATCCACTTACTTCTGAGGGTAGACCACAATCACTGGGCCGACCCGACCCGCCATTCTGGAGTGTTTGACTGAACGCTTCTCCCAGCCAGAGCAGAATAAACTTCCGCCACGTAGTGGTCGAATCTTTTACCCATGTAATTACAGTTGTACACGTCACAAACGAGGAATCGTATATAAACATATATATAAAAATTAGATGTGGGTCTAATGACATATATATTTTCCACAAAAATATGTCTTAGCCACGAGACGAGACAAGCAGAGAGGGAAATACGTGTTGAACTATGGAAAAAACTATTTCCGAAGTAAACTCAAATGACCGAGCTTTTACTAGCATGTGAACGCACCATCTACAACACAAATCAGGGAGGCGTGAAATGAGTCTCTAAAGTAGTTGTGCACTCGTAACTGGATCTGTACGTAACTGCAGTTTTGTGTGTGTGTATCTGACGACTCGTGCGTACTTTTTCAGCATAGGAAAAGGTTTATTTTCTTTTTACGGCTTACAAATCATATTTCACAGATACAACTATACAAACTTACACACAAAGATGTTTACATGAGTTACAAATCTATTTTTCACGCACAAATCTTTTTGACGCGAGTTGCAAATCTTTTTCACACAAGTTACATATCCTTTTTTCACGCACAAATCTTTTGAGACTATTTTCACTCCATAGATATAGCTGAGTAACACTTTTGTTTTTTACTCATATGACTTAAGACGCGCCAAGAGTGAGTCACAGACGGATGTAGCGAAGTGAATCTTGTCATTTTTCAAAATGGTTTAGACTCCAAAAATAGATAAAATGGCAATATTCTAAAGCTAAATATTATTTATGTGCCATATGGGACCAAAACAGGAAGACTGGGCACCTTTTAAAAGTCTTTAAAAGTCTTAAATCCATGTATTTGAAATTAAGCCTTAAAAAGTCTTAAATCCATAAAAATAAATGCAAGTTGGCCTTAAATAAGGTAAATACAGGTTTTAGGTTTTATCCTGATAGGATGATTCAATCTAATTTTTTTTCCCTCTTGGGACTTTTTCACCTGACTCTGAGTCATTTGAGGCTACTGCTCATTAGCTTCTAATATGCTCCTGCTAGCTAGAGCAGGGCTACATTGTTTCTAATCGCCAAAGGAGGCAACTAGAAACCCAACAACCGACAGCAGCAACAGAGACAGAATTTGAACAGTTTTTGACTTCCTCACATCACATTGCCAGCCAACAAACACACACACACACGTCTATATGTACAAATGCAAAATTTCACGTGAATAAAAGTAATTGGTCGTTGACTGGAGGAGGGCTAGCAGTTGTTGCTTCATTGTGCAAGCTGCAAAGAAGCGACGTCGTCTCCCACGTCGACCTTTCTAAGTTGAAACGTATCGCAGGTCGGCAAGACATTTGTTTTATGAGACTCAGTGCATTCTATTGAAAAAAAAACACTACAGGAATTAAGGTTGTAGAGAGCCACATACAATGTGCTTGATTGCAATACAGCAGGATTACATTAGAGTTTTTTCAATCTTAAATTGGATTCACGGTGGCGTTAAAGAAAAGGTCTTAAAAAGTCTTAAATTTGACTTGCTGAATCCTGATGATGATATCCTGTAGATTCACATTTTATACCTAAAAGAAAAAAAAAACTTATTTTGAGGCCAATCACAATGTTGGCTTCAGAGCTCATGAGAGGTCCTGTTATTTCAGCTCTTGATTTTCGCCCAAATCTTGTGAAATGGTGTTTAACCCGTGGAGACGTGGAAGTGGAATCAAAGGCATGGATCAATTATCCACAGTTACTACAAAAACACAGCTTCAAAGCCTCCATGTCAGATCCCAATCTCTGCGGGTTGTGCTTTCTCCTCCTCCTCTTCTCACATTTCACAAACATGTAATATGCACAGAGTACACAACACACACACCCCTACGGGTTTTGGTGAATTAGAGGGACAATTTTTTCAAACCAGTTTTTTGCAACACTAAACAGTCACCTCTTTCCACTTATGCTAGAAAGATGTAGTAAGTCGTCAAAAATCTTGTTTGAGCTACACAACATAGATCTCACTTGAAAATTTAGATACACACATCAGAACTCAAAATACAAGAACCTGATGCAATGCTGTATTAAAAGGACAAACGATAATGAGGTGATTGGCTCCGCCCATGACACCACCAGTAATTGTCAGGGCCAACTTTATTTATCAGGACCATGGCATACACATACAAAAAACATTACATTCATGTGTCCAAACATGGAAAATGACTCTGAATCATCTATGGAATCAGGAACATACTCCTCTTCTGATGATGCCACCTCACTTGACCTTTGTAAAGACCTGTTAAAGATTAAAAACATATATATTTTGTATACATTGAAAGCATTTCAGCAAGGATATTTCTACTAAAAGCTTACCACTTGAAGTTCAGTGATGTCCTCCTTTTGGTTAACATAGCACTTTTTGTGCCCGGACTGGTTGCAAACTAGACAGACAAAAATAAGAATTGACAAAGGAAGGTAACATGGTAAATATTTAAAAAGTTAGTGCTGCAGCATGACTCAATTTCAACATACAGCACAGCTACACATGGAACAATTTTTTTAGAAATTCCTGTGGAATCGTATTCAAAAGATGAACACAATTCCCATTCTCAATAAAAATTACCTTTACATCTCACACCACTCCATGTCAGAGGTGAAAAAGGTCCTTCACATGAAACATTTTTCTAAACTTGAGATCATGATCTCATCCCTTAATTAATTATCTTAATGAAGGTAATTCTTACCTTTATCGTAAGATAAGAATTTGATCCTGACATTTGTGTAGTATAGAGTATCAAAGACAATGAATTGTTGTTGTGATTCATTGGCTTTAAATCGTAATAACCATGTGTTTAAACAGTACTTAATATTCTCATGACTGTTTTAGAAAATAAAAAGGTCATTAGAGATTAAACTTCCCTCAGGTGAGTTGCCTAAAAAATAATTTGCATGCATCCAAATCAGCAGCCTGACAAGGCATCCCCAAGGAGAGCTAAAATGAAGGGATGAACACTGAATAGTGTTTAAAAAAAAATAAATAAACAATGCCCACCTAATGCATGAAATGTCCAGTTGAGTATTACACAAGGTCTTTGTGTATGTGCGCTTCCAAATGTAACTTTCATTCTTCTGTACTTGTAATTTCAAAACTCAGTCCTCCCTTTTTATGCAGCTTACAGATCAAGCATTGCACACAAGACCTATGTGTTTGAACAGTACTTTATGTTATTTCAAAGACTTTATTTTAGAAAATAAGTTGGCCGTTGGAGACCAAAATTACCTCTGGAGGGTTGGATGAACAGGATCTGCATGCATCCACATCACTAGCCTGACACAGTTCATCTTTGGAAATCTGAAATGTAAAAAAACACTCACTTAGTGCAAGTTTGTTCCCAATGCAGAAAACAGTCCTCCTTATTTCTGCACCTGACATTTTGAGTATTACACAGGACCTTTGTGTATGTGCTTCCAAATTACAAGTACATTCTTCTGTACTTGTCATTCTTCTGTACTTGTAATTTCAAAACTCAGTCCTCACTTTTTATGCAGCTTACATATCAAGCATTGCACACAAGACCTATGTGTTTGAACAGTACTTTATGTCATTTCAAAGACTTTATTTTAGAAAATAAGTTGGTCGTTGGAGACCAAAATTACCTCTGGAGGGTTGGATGAACAGGATCTGCATGTATCCACATCACTAGCCTGACACAGTTCATCTTTGGAAATCTGAAATGTAAAAAAACACTCACTTAGTGCAAGTTTGTTCCCAATGCAGAAACCAGTCCTCCTTATTCCTGCACTTTACATTTTGAGTATTACACAGGACCTTTGTGTATGTGCGCTTCCAAATGTAACTTTCATTCTTCTGTACTTGTAATTTCAAAACTCAGTCCTCCCTTTTTATGCAGCTTACAGATCAAGCATTGCACACAAGACCTATGTGTTTGAACAGTACTTTATGTCATTTCAAAGACTTTATTTTAGAAAATAAGTTGGTCGTTGGAGACCAAAATTACCTCTGGAGGGTTGGATGAACAGGATCTGCATGCATCCACATCACTAGCCTGACACAGTTCATCTTTGGAAATCTGAAATGTAAAAAAACACTCACTTAGTGCAAGTTTGTTCCCAATGCAGAAAACAGTCCTCCTTATTCCTGCACTTTACATTTTGAGTATTACACAGGACCTTTGTGTATGTGCGCTTCCAAAGTAACTTTCATTCTTTGTACTTGTAATTTCAAAACTCAGTCCTCCCTTTTATGCAGCTTACAGATCAAGCATTGCACACAAGACCTATGTGTTTGAACAGTACTTTATGTCATTTCAAAGACTTTATTTTAGAAAATAAGTTGGTCGTTGGAGACCAAAATTACCTCTGGAGGGTTGGATGAACAGGATCTGCATGCATCCACATCACTAGCCTGACACAGTTCATCTTTGGAAATTTGAAATGTAAAGAACACTCAATAAATGTGAGTTTGTTGAAAATGTAGAAAACAGTCCTCCCTATTTCTGCACCTTACATTTTGAGTATTACACAGGACCCATGTGTATGTGCGCTTCTAAATGTAACTTTCATTCTTCTGTACTTGTAATTTCAAAACTCAGTCCTCTTTTTATGCAGCTTACAGATCAAGCATTGCACACAAGACCTATGTGTTTGAACAGTACTTTATGTCATTTCAAAGACTTTATTTTAGAAAATAAGTTGGTCGTTGGAGACCAAAATTACCTCTGGAGGGTTGGATGAACAGGATCTGCATGCATCCACATCACTAGCCTGACACAGTTCATCTTTGGAAATCTGAAATGTAAAAAAACACACTTAGTGCAAGTTTGTTCCCAATGTAGAAAACAGTCCTCCCTATTCCTGCACTTTACATTTTGAGTATTACACAGGACCCATGTGTATGTGCGCTTCTAAATCTTTGTTAATTTCAACCAGTCCTCCTTATTCTGCACTTTACATTTTATAAGACCATGTATGCCTAGCTTTCTTTCTTATTTCAACCTTATTCCTGCACTTTACATTTTGAGTATTACACAAGACTTGTGTGTTTGAACAGTAGCTAATATAATTTCAATTACTTTTATTTTAGAAAATAAGTTGGTCTTTTTGACCAACATTACCTCTGGAGGGTTGATTGAACAGGATCCGGATGCATCCATATCACCACCTCATCTTCATCTTTGGAAATCTGAAGTGAAGGGATGTACACTGAATGAGTCCATACTTCTAAATATAAAAGTAAAGTCCACCTATTGTATGAACCTGTCCAGCTGATTGTTAAACAGAACCTTTGTGTATTGACAGTGCAAAATATATCACCGCTTGAAAATGTTCATGAATATGAGAACACATTTATTTACAGATTCTAGCATTTTGGATAGTACTGTACAAGTTGAAATTGTGGTCTGATTAAGTCTTTCTCCAAAATCTGTTTCTTAGGCACTCTGCTAATCACTTCTTGTTCTCAACTACAATGAAACTCTGTACTACAACTTGATAGATCCTTCAAAAATGTCTTCAATGCTAATAGTATGATTTGTGCTAGTATTTTCACAACTCACCTTTAAATCAATCAATGTATTTTACACCAAATCCTTATCTTCACCTAAGGAGCAGCAATAACTGGCATCATGTTTTGCTCGCCAAGACCTTATTGCTGACATCTCCTGCAAAGATCAGAGTGATGTTGTTGAGTAACAACAAGATATTGTACAGGGGTGTCAAACTCCAGGCCTCGAGGGCCAGTGTACTGCAACTTTTAGATGTTCGTCTGGTCCAAAACATCTGATTTATGACTGAATTAGCTTCTCAGTGCAGTTAAGTTGATGACCTGCTGATGACCACCCCATTTGGTCCACCCATGCAGCATCAGAGACACATCTAAAAGTTGATGGACACCAAAAACCTTGCGTTTTACACCCCTGCTGTACACAATATGATTTGATGTTGTATGCGAAAATGCTGTACTGAAGTACACAGTATTACATAGTTGGCTTTCTATCGACAAGTTCTCAAAACCTTCAAACATTAAACCATTATCTTAATAGTAATGATTATTACCTAGGATAATTTGTACCTGTAACATAATATCACTCACTGATACACAGAAAATGACCAAATACAGTTTTGTCTAATTCTGGAGTGAGCTACCTTCCCTTTAAACTCTGGTACACTGGCTAACATGGTTAGTAATAACTAGCTAAACTGCAACAAATCAGATGCTTTGGTGTATCCAAAGATCAAGTAACCTATACCATTCTGCAAGATTACAAAACAATATGTACTTAAATGTATTATGAGATTCTGTATGAGTCTTACCTCTTCCTCCACGCAAAACGAATGAAACAAGTGTTCAATTAACACTAATGGCTTGCATCTGGACTTGACGGGCTGTACCATGTTGATAGAGGAGGAGGGTTCAAGAAAAGGAGAATTCCATTTTGTTTCTGAAGCACATAAGGTCTGATATTTTTCAAGAACAAGAAAACAAATGTATTTGAGTAATATTTTGTAAATTTCATTCAATATTTCAAAGTTAAATAGTTTATCATTCATTTTTCTTTAATTAGGAGGCAACAGGCAGATGGTATCTCCCACCAGCAATGTTTAATCCTTTATCAGGAAAGTCACTTTTAATCATTTCTGTTCAATCAATTCATCAAGTTTATTTGTATAGCACATTTCAGCAGTAGGACAGTTCAAAACACTTAATATCATAAAAACAAAAACTGTTGTCTAATGGCAGATACAACACCTACAGAAAAAGGTTGTCTGGTGTACCTGCTTACAGACAATTTAGAATACCTAGACAATCTGCATGTATGCAGAGTAGTGACATTGAGATAACGACAAAATATCAATCTTTAAAGTTTTGTGCTAACAGTAAAATAAGTAATCACAATATTTTTGGCACTTTACATATTTTTTTATATTTGTAATTCTGTATTAGTCCAGGAGTGATTATCCCTTCTTTCAAATTCAAAATTACTTTATTGATCCTAAAAGGGAAATTAAATTTAAAAAAGCTTGGGTCCTTTAACACAGGCTTTGGAGCGTGAGTGGTCTTCACAGTATATTAGCAGTTCCCAAAGGTGTGCTTCTTTGTATCAAGAGGTCTGATGTATCTCCAGGTATTTGTTTGAGACACTTTTCCAGTTTAGAGGTCATTACCCCAAGGGTTTCAGTGACCACAGGCACCACTATTGCATTCACCTTCCATACTCTTTATAACCTCCTAAGACCCAAACTCTATCATCTTATGTCTTGGAGTTAGCTACTGGATTGTCTCAGGGTGCTCTTTGCATAGCATGCACCCAAGACCTTGCTTGGTGTTAAGATCTAGGCCGCTATTGCTCTGGTGCTAGGGACCTGCTTATGTGCCATGAATGCTGTCTCTGTGCTGTGTTTCAGTCTAAGCCTTTCTCTCCATTGGTAGCATTGTTTGCTCTGTTGTAAAACACCCTGTTGGTTGTTATGGATCATAACAAAATGGCAAAGTATGAAAAATATTTCAAAATATCTGTTCAAATACACAGTATCCAAAACAAGAAGGAGCTTTTGTCCAAACAAAAGCAATTTTTCCTCCAGAAAGGCAGGAATGAAAGTTTTAAAAGAAAAATTCTCAATGGAAGAACAGAGCTACTCTTATGTGCTACAACCTTGAGCAGCACAATTTTCCATGCATCATCAGCAGCTTTTGTATTCTTATATCAGTGGACTGAATTTCCCCTCTTTTCTGTCTTATTATCCTAGCAGGGTATATGATTACTGTCAATGCATACTTGTTTATTGTCTGGACCTTGTTTCTCTCATTGGATTTGCCTTACTATTTGTAAGTACAGTGGCTTGCAAAAGTACCCATAGCTCTTGAACTTTTCCATATTTTGTCACATACAACTGCAAACATATCTTCACAGAATTTTATGGGAAAGACAAACACAAAGTTTAAAAAGTTGCCTGATGACTGCTAAGGACTAAATAGAGTCCATCTGTGTGTAATCTAATCTCAGTAAAAATTCAACTTCTATGACTGCCTCAAAGTTGGTTAAGAGAATATTGGGGAGCAAACAGCATCATGAAGTCCAAGGAACACACCATACAGATTAGGGATAAAGTTGTGGAGAAGCTTAAAGCAGACTTAGGCTATAAACAAGTTTTCTAGCTTTGAACGTCACACAGAGTTCTGTTCCATGAATCATCAGGAAATGGAAAGAATATAGCACAGCTGTGAATCTACTAAGACAAAAGTCTTGGTAGATTCACCAAGACTCCGCCGTCTAAACATGGCAGAGTATGCTACCCTGGTCCTAAGGGCTTTGGGACAGTTAGGAGGTCATGGAGGAGTTCAAGGTTTTTGACACAGGCCATCCTCATAAACGTATATGCTGAACAAGAAGTGCACTGATCAGAGATACTGCCAAGAGGTCCATGGTGGCTATGGACCAAATGCAGAGATAAGACAAGACCAAAATGTAACTTTTGGCAAAAATACAAAGCACTATTTGTGGTGGAGAATGGACATTGTACATCACTCTGAACACACCTTCCCCACTGAGAAACATGGTGGTGGCAGCATCATGCTCTGGGGGCGCTTCCTTTCTTCAGGGACAGGGAAGATTGCTAGAGTTGATTGTAAAATAGATTGAGCCAAATACAGGGCAATCTTGGAAGAAAACTTGCTGGACTCTGCAAAAGACTTGAGGCTGAGGCAGAGGTTCACCTTCCAGCAGGACAATGACCTTAAACATAAAGCCAGATCTACAATGGAATGGCTTAAATCAAAACATATTTATGTGTTAGAATGGCAAAGTCAAAGTCTAGATATAAATTCAATAGAGAATCTTTGGCAAGATCTGAAAACTGCTGTTAAGTCAAGTTTATTTGTATAGCACATTTCAGCTGCAAGGCAGTTCAAAGTGCTTTACATCAAAGAAACACAGAACTAAAAATTCATAAAAATAACATACATTCACCTTAAAAAAACAAAGAAATTAAATTCAAAGTAAAATCTAAATTAACATCATATACATCAAATATATTCATGCATGTATCATTGATTAAGATGCAGAAACAAATGTACATAGGTGTGTTTTTAGCCTTGATTTAAAGGCTGAAACACAAAACAGTGTTTCAGCTGTTTTGAAGTTTTCTGGAAGTTTATTCAAGATTTGTGGTGCATTGATGCTAAATTCTGCTTCAAAATGTTTGGTTCTGGGGGAGCAGAGTAGACCAGAATCAACAAAATGTTAGCAGTGGACCGCAAAGATAGCTTGATTAAAATATGGCTCTCTTATTGTTTATATTTCTTTTAATCCATGCACTTATTTCACACATTTATTATTCATAATGTTTTAAATAAACAATATTTGATCAAAATATATATTAATTTCTGTATATTATTAGGTGAAACATACATTCCAAGGTTGGACAAAAGGTTGGGTTTAGGAACCCAAGTAAACTTTATAAAATATTCAGTCTTATAGCATAGAGTAATTATATTTCCAACTCATCCCCTGTGTAAATAGCAACACATGAATTAAAAGACACTGTAATAATTAACAGGACCTTCCGGCTGACAACCAATCAGTATAAGACCTGTGTGCATATTCATAAGGTCTTGCTATTACTTAAACTTGCCGTAGGGGTCTCTGTGGTGATACACAGATTATACACAAAATCAGGTTTATGTGTATAAAACGGACATCTCTTTTTTTGCATTTTGGGGTTAATAGACCAATAGAAACCTTTCTACGTTTTTAGATTTTTGGCAAAATTAGCAGGACACCGCTCCTGTCCTGTTAATTCAAAATGTCCTTCTAGTGTTGTGTGTATTCTGATGAAATGTCCTGCTAAATCACA
>CADWAE010000004.1:0-16987 GCA_902982915.1 Phalloptychus januarius | reverse complement strand
TTGCTGCAGTTTGTCAACATCAATTTAAATCTGGTCTGAAGAAGAATTTAAAAAGTCTGTGTTTGGGGGGAAAGTAAAGGGAAGTCCAACCCTAAACAGATCACACAGACCCTCTACATCACAGAGGGGGGAACTAGAGGTCAATGATAACATGAGGCCGACAGATTGAAACAGCACCCGGAAACCACACCCCAGAAACAAAAACCAGACAAAAAACATCTTTAAAGTCCCACCTGGAAGAGATCAACCAATCAAACAGTGATGAAAAAAAGGGAGTGGCTGGCATTGGGAAAACAGTCTTGAAGTTCATTTGGGACTGGGCTGAAGACAAACCCCAACCAGAACATCCAGTTCATATTTCCATTCACTTTCAGAGAGCTAAATGTGTTAAAAGAGAAAAAGTTCACCCTTGGTGGAACTTGTTCATCATTTTTTTACGGGGAAACCAAAGAAATCTGCAGCTTTAAAATTTTCCCAAAGGTTCTGTTCATCTTTGATGGTCTGGATGAGAGTCACTTCCCTGGATTTCCCAACAACAAGGAGATCCTGACTGATCCTACAAAGTCCCCCCCAAGTGGGGGTTCTGCTGAAAAACCTCATCAGGGAAAACCCGCCCCCTCGCTCCCTTGGATAACCACCCCACCTGCAGCACCCAATCAGATCCCTCCTCATTGTGTTGGCAGGGGGTAACAGAGGTCAGGGGGTTCAATAACCCACAGAAGGAGGAATACTTCGGGGAAGAAAATTCAGAGATGGGGAAAGCAGGCCAGCGGGAATCATCTCCCACATGAAGACATCACGGGGCCTCCACATCAGGGCCCACATCCCAGTCTTCTGCGGGATCACTGCTACAGTTCGGGGGGATGTGTTGGAGCCCCGAGGGGGAGGAGAGCTCCCCAAAGAACCCTGACGGGTTACATCCCTTCCTGGTGGTTCAGCCCAAAGTGAAAAAAGGTCAAAGTATAAAGGGGGGCTGAAACAGATAAACACTGGGCCCAAAGAGCAGGAAGATGATTGAGTCTCGGGGAAAACTGGGCTTTTGATCAGCTGCAGAAAGGAAACCTGATCTTCTATGAACCCAGACCTGACAGAGTTTTGGCTTTGATATCAGAGCACCCTCAGTGTACCCCAGGAGTGTTCACACAGATCTTTAAAGAGGGGAGGGGGCTGTCCCGGGAAAGGTTTCTGCTTCGTCCATCTGAGTGTTCAGGAGTTTCTGGCTGCTCTTCATGTTCACCGACCTTCATAAAACCCCCAGTAACCTGAAAAAGGGAAAACCATCAAAGCCTTCATTTTTTAAAAAAAAAATTTAAAAAGTCTCCACCAAGAGCTGTTGACCAGGCCTTACAGAGTCCAAATGGACACCTGGACTTGTTCCTCCGCTTCCTCCTGGGACTTTCCCTGCAGACCAATCAGAGACCCTACAAGGTCTGCTGAAACAGACAGGAAGTAGTCACAGACCAATCAAAAAACATTTCAGTACACCCAAGGAAATCATGAGAATTTTTGGAAAAAGCATCAATCTTTTCCCACTGTCTGAATGAACTGAATGATCGTTCTCTAGGGGAGGAACCCAACAGTCCTGAGTTCAAAGTCTCTCCACAGATAAACTGTCTCCTGCTCAGTGGTCAGCTCTGGGTTTCATTTTAATGTCATCGGGAAAAAGATCGGGTGTTTTGCCCAAAAACTCTCAAAGAGGAGGTTCTTCTGAGGCTGCTGCCAGTGGTTAAAGCCCCCAACAAAGTCTGTAAGGACACAGATTTTTAAAGGGGAAAAATTTGATTGCAGTTTTTAAACACTGATTAAATTTTTTAAAAAGTTTTAATTCCGATTTTGGCCAATCCAATTTTTGTCAAAATTTCTCAATATAGAAGGAAAGTTGTTAGTTTCAAAAACGGTCACTATTGTTAATTGAATTGCAGACATATTGGTGGTTGTCAGTAAAGAGATTTCTTCCCAGGGGAAAAAAGAAAAGTGGTTGATTCTTAAAATTTTTCCAACTAGAAAGATCGAGATAAACCGCTCATATGAAAAATCGCATTTTGGTCCCAAAATAAAGGAAATTGCACCAAAAATGGCTGGCCCGAAAAATTGGTGCATCCTAATTATTACTATTTTTGTTTTATAAATTTTTAAATTGAGGTAAATATTGAGTCATTTTTTCAGTTTTTTGTGGTGCATTATTTCCTCAATTAGCTGCTGGCAGGTGATGAGGGGAGAAGAGGCCGGCCCCATAAACTATTTATGTTATATGTTCAAGCAGCAAAACCCTTTTTCTGTTAAATAATAATTAATCTTCATAATTTTATTTCCTTCAAGTTTGGGAATCAACTGAAAAAAGCAGTTCCGAAAAAAGTAACATAAATTTGAAAATGGAATTTCTTCCATCAGAAAAAGAACATTGTTGACTGGAAAGAAAAACAAAAATTTATCTGAACATTTTAAAAACAGATGTTTCCCCTTTTCCCCAGACTGATGGCTGTAACCCCCAAGGAAGCTGTGAAGCTCTGTCCTCAGTTCTCAGCTCCCAGTCCTCCAGTCTCAGAGAACGGGACCTGAGAAAACAACCTGCAGGATTCAGGAGTGGCTTCTCTCTGCTGGAGGGGTCCAAACTGAAACCCTGGAGCTCTCAGGTAAAATGTTCCCCACCCCGGGAAACCAGATTCCTGTCCATTAACCCCAAAAGATGATGAAATGTTATTTAAAAAAGCAGATTTAGTTGCAGTTCCTTCAATTTTTTGAAAAAAACATAATTGACTTTAAAGATAATCTTTTCCCAATGAACAGTTTAAATTTTTCCCCCCTGTCTCCTCAGACTGAGTGGCTGTAACCTCTCAAGAAGCTGTGAAGCCTGTCCTCAGTTCTCAGCTCCCAGTCCTCCAGTCTCAGAGAACTGGACCTGAGTAACAACAACCTGCAGGATTCAGGAGTGAAGCTTCTCTCTGCTGGACTGGAGAGTCCAAACTGCAACCTGGAAACTCTCAGGTAAAATGTTGGGGGAGGAAACTTAGCTACTTGTGAGCTTCCTGCAAAGTCCCGGTATTTACAGTTTCTACACCCAAAACTGTATCAGCTGACCATGACAGCCTGGTCCAGACTGGATCCTCATTGACTGAAAGAAAAAGCAAATCTCTGTTAACCCAGCGATGTGAAAAGGAGCCTCAGTGGAAACTTTTCCAGGATTATGCTTAGTAGATAAATTAAGTCTGTGAACTGCACCTTCAACTGTATAGCGGTGATTCTCATACGGTCAAGACGAAACTCATTTCCCCGGTGAAAGCTTTGTAGATATGAACTCCTTGGCTTTTGAAGGGTCTTTAAAGCGATGCCCTTCACCCTCTGGGATATTGATCCTGAGCATAGCTGGAAAAAGAAGGCCATACGGGATGCATTCAAATCCCCGCAGGAGAGATCTGACCTCCTTAAAAGATGCACATGACACCCATGGTGTAATCCGGGAGAACCAAAATCTTATTACCATCTTCAGTGATGAGCTGTTTGAGCTCTGTTGCTTTCTTTAAAATAGCCTCCTTTTTGCTGAAAAAGAGGCATTTGATCACGATGGCGCATGGAGCCACCTTTCCATTGTCTCGTTTGCTGTGCAGAGTGAAATGTTCCCAGTTCAGCAGTGGAGTTGAAGCAAGTTGTAATGTCACCTTCAAAAGTTCAGCCATGAAGCGTCTTATAAGCTTTCCATCTTCGGGTCCCTCTTTTACTCCCATTATGCATAGATTGCAACGACGGGATCTGGCCTCCAGGTCCTCACAGTGATTTTTCAACGTTGCCAGCTCTTGTTTCATAGCCGATATATTGGATATATAGCCGATATATCGGATATATAGCCGATATAGCTGATATAGCCGCTTCCATAGCAATCACAGTCTCCAGTTCTGCAACCCGGCTCATGGTGTCATATATCTTTGATCTTTCCCAGAGCACAAAGTAATTCTTGAAGTTTATCCTTGTGTACCTTTGTCATAGTTGTTAATGTGGCCATCATTTCTCCTCTTATTCCACTAACAACAGTTAGCACCTCATCCTGGCCGCTAGCATTAGCTTCCTGATGGTCGACTTGGGGGCTACGATGTTTAGGGATCTTGCTGGTGTATGCCAGTCTTTTTACTAATTTGAGTAATAATATCCTTAGTATGATGCAAACCCAGCACTGAAATTATGTTTTTAGTGCCAAAATTGACGGTCGAGTCGGAGCTCGGCTCAAAGCGTCGTCACATGGCTCTGCTCAAACCGAAAGTCCATAGAAATTTATTAAATAAAATGAAAACAAAAATTGTTTACCTCTTTTCTATTTGTACCTTCTGATTTAAATATCAAAACAATCTTTTTCCACAAGCTATTAAATAAAATTTTAAAAAATTAAATAACCATAATCTATAAATCAACCGTTCAGTCTCCTGCCATGGAATAGCAAGACGTGCACAAAGGAAACATTAATTATTGCTCAGGTTGCCAAACTGATTTAGTCTGATGGGCTCTAACCAGATACCTGGCATCTCTTCTTCGATGCTAATTCATCGATGGTTCAGGCTCTGAGGAAATCCTCAGTATGGAGCAAAGCTGTTCATCAGTCAGACGACTCCTGTGAGATGTTTTGGTCGCCTTCATCCTGGAGAAAAGTTGCTCACACTGATAAGTTCTGCTGAACATGGAAAGCATCTGAGCAGCTTGGTGCAGAGCTGAGGCATTGAGTGAAGAGAGACCGGCTCTCATCAGCAACTATTCATGATGTTATATGTTCAAGCAGCAGAAATCCTCTTCTTTCTGTTAAACTGACACTGAATTAATGCAGTTCATTGTATAATTTATATTTCCTTCAAGCTTGGAGACTCAACAGTAGAAAAAAGCAGTTCATAATAAAAGTAGCATAAATTTGTGAAAAATATGACATTTTCTTCCATCAGTCAAAGAAGAACATATTGCTGGAAAGATAATGTAAATCCTATCTGAACATTTTAATAACAGATGTTTCTCCTGTCTCCTCCAGACTGAGTGGCTGTAACCTCTCAGAGAGAAGCTGTGAAGCTCTGTCCTCAGTTCTCAGCCCCAGTCCCCCAGTCTCAGAGAACTGGACCTGAGTAACAACAACCTGCAGGATTCAGGAGTAGAAGCTTCTCTGCTGGACTGGAGAGTCCAAACGCTGCAGCCTGGAAACTCTCAGGTAAAATGTTTGGGGGGGTGGGAACTTAGCTACTTGTGAGCTTCCTGCAAAGTCCCAGTATTTACAGTTTCTTCACCCAAAACTGTATCAGCTCACCATGACAGCCTGATCCAGACTGGATCCTCATTGATTGAAAGAAAAAGCAAATCTCTGTTAACCCAGCGATGTGACAACGAGCCTCAGTGGAAACTTTTTCCAGGATTATGCTTAGTAGAATAAATTAAGTCTGTAAACCCGCACCTTAAACGTAAAAAGGGTTATCTCTAAGTCAAGAGAAACTCTTTTCCCCGGGAAACTTTGTAGATATAAACTCCTTGGTTTTTGAAGGGTTTTTAAAAGCGATGCTCTTCCCCCCTCTGGGATAGGTCCTGGGCATAGCTGGAAAAGAAGGCCATCCGGATGCATTAAAACCCCCAACAGGAATCTGACCCCCTTAAAAGTGCACATGACACCCGGGGGAAATGGGAGAACCAAAATTTATTACCATTTTTATAAAACTTTTGATTGTTGTTTTTTTAAAAAGCCCCCTTTTGCTGAAATAGAGGCATTTGATCACGATGGCGTGGAGGCCCCTTGTCTGGTTTGCTGTGCAGAGTGAGATTTTCCCCGGTTCAGCAGTGGAGTTGAAGCAAGTTGTAATGTCACCTTAAAAAGTTCACCCATGAAGCGTCTTATAAGTTTCCCTCTTCGGGTCCCTCTTTCTCCCATTATGCATAGATTGAACAACTTCTGGCCTCCAGGTCCTAAACCCCCCCTTTTTTTTTCCCCAAAAGGTTAAAAGTTTCTTTTTTTTAAAAATAGGCCGATATAGGGGATATATACCTATTCGGATATATGCTGGTATAGCCGTATACCGTTTCCATACAACCCAATCTCCAGTTCGCCCCCTCATGGTGTATATTTTTTTGATCTTTCCAGGCACAAAAATTTTTAAGTTTATCCTTGTGTACCTTTGTCAAGTTGTTAATGTGGCCATCGTTCTCCTCTTACTCCACTAAAAACAGTTAGCACCTCTCCGGGCCGTGCATTAGTTTCGGGAGGGCCGGGGCTAGGGTTTTGGATTTTGCTGGTGTATGCCTGTTTTTTTACTATTTGGAAATATTTTAGTATGATCAAACCCAGCACTGAAATTATTTTTTTAGTCCCAAAATTACGGTCCATCGGGCCGGTCAAAGCGTCGTCACATGGCTCTCCAAAACCGAAAGTCCATAAAAATTTTATTAAATAAAATGAAAACAAAATTGTTTACCTTTTTTATTTGAACCTTTGATTTAAATATCAAAACAATTTTTCCCGCTTTTAAAATAAAATAAAAAAAATTAAATAACCAAATTATAAATCAACCGTTCAGTCTCCTGCCGGGAAAAGGGAAAAAACGTGAAAAAAGAACATTTTATTGCTCAGGTTCCCAAAATGATCTAATCGTGGGCCCCAGCCAGATACCGGATTCTTCCTGTGCAATTCATCAGGGTTCAGGCTCTGGGGAAATCCTCAGTATGGGAAAAGCTGTTCATGGTCGACGACCCTGTAAATGTTTTGGTGTTTTCATCCTGGAGAAAAGTTGCTCCCCTGATAAGCCCAAACTAAAAGCATCTGAGCAGCTTGGTGGGCTGAGGCATTGAGGAAGAGAGCCCGGGTTCATCAGAAACTATTCATGATGTTATATGTTCAAGCGCAGAAATCCTCTTCTTTCTGTTAAACTGACACTGAATTAATGCAGTTCATTGTATAATTTATATTTCCTTAAAGGGTTGGGAATTTAACGTAAAAAAAAAGCACAAAAAAAGCATAATTTGTAAAAAATATTTTTTTTCCATCAGTCAAAGAAGAACATTTTCAAAGATAATTAAATCTACGAACATTTTAAAACAATTTTCCCCCTTTCCTCAGACTGAGGGGCTGTAACCTCTCAGAGAGAAGCTGTGGCCTGTCCTCAGTTCTCAGCTCCCGTCCTCCCCAGAGCTGGCCCGAGTAACAAAACCTGGGATTCAGGGTGAAGCTTCTTTTGCTGGACTGAAGAGTCCAAACTGCAACCTGGAAACTCTGGTAAAATGTTTCAATCCTGGAAAAACCCAGATTCCTGTCCTTGCTGTTAAGATGATGTAATTTTTTTCCATAGCAGATATAATAAAAAAATAATGACATCTGATTTGGGGCATAACATCTAGTTCAACACAAAAACATGGCTGGTTTTCTTTTTCTGGTTGGACCAAGAAATTTTATTTGGTTTTGTTTTTCTTGAATATCGGGGATTCTTTTTACCTTCAAGGGCTAATGAATCCTCTTAAAAGAAAGGATTTTCACCATCCTTTTTTAAGGAAAAATTTTTATTTTTTACCCCAAAGGGGTTTTTTTATTTTTTAAACAGGTTAGCCAATTTCTTTTTTTTTTCCTCTCATAAAAATGCCCAGTTCAGCCCTTTGGGCTCGACCCCCAATGTCCTATTTTCCATCATGTGATGAATTGTTTTCTGCAGCTTATCAGGCTGTTTTCTCGAGGAAGGCTGTGCTTCCTCCTGCTCTGACCTCCCCCCCCCCATCTAAAAGAGTTGGACCTGAGCTACAATCATCCAGGAGACTCAGGAGGAAGCTGCTGTCGGCGGGACTGAAGGATCCAGACGGGAGACTGGAAGCCCCCAGGTGGGGGGAACCTGCTGCAGGAGCAGAGAAGGTCTGATAGAGGGGGAAAGAGGGAGAAATGTCTTTAGTCAGTCTGCTGGGAAACATTTAGTTTGAAGGTAAATTTTAGATTGGAGCCATAGAGTTTTATAAATGAATGAATAACACGTGAACATATGACTTAACATCCTGAACCTCCTTTTATCTCTTATGATAGTTAAAACCTCAAATTATTCTGAAATTTGTGATTGTGAAACATGAGCATCATGGCGGGGGGGGCTTCTACTGATGGATCTACGGGGAAAATACAAGAAGCTGACAGTTTGCAATCCAAATGTTGGACTGTCTCAGTGGAGGACAATGTGTGTCTGAGAGACATGTAATGTCCATGTTTGCTGCTGAAAGAGACTGATGGTCTGACCCCCCTCCTCCTTTCAGGGTGGAGCCTGCTGGAGTCCAGTTCTTGACACCAGGTCTGAGGAAGTGTAAGTGTGTTTTTCATCTGATTCATGACAACAAAGCAGCTCACATTCAACCATCTTCAAACTGTCACATCACTCATTCAGGGGTCAAAGGTCAATAAATGATCAATAACTGCAGCTGGATTGTGTTTGTTCTCTCCATCAGATTCCTGTCAACTCACCATCGACACAAACACAGTGAACAGAAAACTGAAACTGTCTGAAGACAACAGGAAGGTGACATGTGAGGAGGAGCTTCAGTTATATCCTGATCATCCAGACAGATTTGATTACTTTGCTCAGCTGCTGTGTAGAACTGGTCTGACTGGTCGCTGTTACTGGGAGGTCGAGTGGAGAGGAATAGTTGATATATCAGTGAGTTACAAAACAATCAAGAGGAAAGGAGACAGTAGAGACTCTTGGTTTGGAAGGAATGATCATTCCTGGAGTCTGAGCTGCTCTGATGATTCTGGTTTCTCTGTCTGGCACAATAACATAGCAACCCGTCTATCCTCCTCCTCTGTCTCTAACAGAGTAGCAGTGTATGTGGACTGTCCTGCTGGCATTCTGTCCTTCTACAGAGTCTCCTCTGACTCACTGATCCACCTCCACACCTTCAACACCACACTCACTGAACCTCTGGTTCCTGGATTTGGGTTCTGGTGGACCAGGTCTGGTTCCTCAGTGTTTCTGTGCTGAGTTGAGTTTAAAGAGTCTCAAGAGTCTAAAGAGTGTCCTCTTGCTAGATAAACTCTCACTCCTTAAAAGACATTTCAGTCTCTACATGTCCTATTCCTTTAGAAATGTTTCATGGATCCAAATGTTTCTGGTGAAACTCTTCTACACGATTCTTTAGAAATTTCTTCTTCTTCCAGTCTTTTAAATCAGAGAGATTAGAGATTAGGCGGGGTCACACCTGGACAGTCCAGTCTGTCGCAGAAATTTTTTTTAAATATGAATTTGATAATAAACATAATCTACTTTTAGCTGCTGTCAGGGGTGCCACCAGGAATCCTGGTCCCCATGACAAAAAAATTATTTGGGCTCCCACTTTGCAGCTGCTGATACAATTTCTTAAGTCTATCCGACCCATCAAAAGCATCAATTTTAAAGGCTTGCAACTGCCTTGCTTTCTATTGACAATTTGTCTATCAGTGTTAGCTTATTGAATTGTCTTCCCCAGCAACAGTCACAGGCAATGTGAATAATATATTTGAACCAATCAGACTCCAAAAAATTGCTATGTTGTTGCATTTTTTTTTAAGTTGTAAAAAATAACTTTAAAAAAAAACATGTTTTTTCATATCGTATGTTAAAGCTGGCAGTATATTGTGACAGTTTGGTATGAAACAAATAATCTGTGAATAGTTAAATCTCCTCCACTTCCTCCCTGATTTGCTACTGCTAGCTGAAGAAATGCACCGTTCTGACCAAAAACAACCAATCAGAACCAGGTGGACAGTCTTAGCTCTGTCAATCAATTTCATTCACTCACTGCTGGAGGGCCTAATGGAGGATTTTATAAATATTGTTAAATGTTATTCTTGTATATTTGCTGCAGTTGTACTTTATGTTTTAGTGAACAATAAAAAAAACATTTTTCCTGCATTTGATTAATTGGCTGCTCATCCTGTTCTGTTCTTGTTTAAAAGTCAATAAGAGATTTTTTGTTCAATCTCAACTCTGACTTTCATAAATTCCTAATTTACATTAAAACATTCCCATCCTGACTCGACCCTGCAGCTGCTTGAGGTTCGGGGGCAGCAGAGGGTTTGTGCTGCCTTGCCTGGTGGATTATTACTTGACTACCCAAATTAGACCTCTTGTGTGCTGGTGTAGCCCAGCCTATGAGGCTAAATGGAAGGACATGGAGCTTTCTTTGTTCTGGATGCCTGGATGGGCTGAACCAGGTAACCAATTACAAAGTCTGTGTTTGAGTTTCTCTTTGAAAAAGTGGGCAGAGGTGGTTCAAAAGTTCAATCTCCACAAACAGATAGTATTGAGTTGGCCTGCGTACCACCCGCGTTTCCTTCCAGCATCGATGGACCACAAATATAGAAGATGGGTGAAACAGGGAATTACTGCATTCTGGAGTATCATAAATAATCAGGAGTTCTTCCAATTTGAGGACATGAGCCGGATTATGAGGTGGGCAGAGAAGATTTATACTGTTATTTGCAGGTCTGAAGTTTCTTTAGGAAGGAAATCAAAATCCCTGACTTGAGCCAGGAATATTACAAACATTTATGGATTCATATGCTGTCAAAAATACATCATTGGTAAACTTTACAGATATTTAACATCTATGAATAAGAACTCAACTAATTATGTCAGACAATGATGGGAAAAGGAAGCAAATGTAATAATTTTACATGAGGTTTGGCTGCAGACTGTAGGAATAATCTGTCCACTGCTATTTATTTTAACATGTCCTGATTTCTGCTGGAAAAATCTAATCTAATCAGATTTTTCTTTATGCCAAAGCAAAGATCGAGGATACGTGGTTCACAGTCTTCTTGCTGGAGGGAATGTGGTTTGGTCTTTGCAGGCTTGTTTCATCTCTTTGGCAGCTAAAGACCTTCTGGAATGATGTTAATTGAGTAATATATGAAATCCTGGGCATAACTTTAATCTTTTCATTTCCTGCTGTGAACCTCAGGATCCTTCCTGAAGGACTCAGTAATAAGGACACATACCTGTTGAAGGTAATTATTATTGCAAGCAAGACGGCGATTACTAAATGTTGGCTCCATCCTGGACCCCCACTCTGAAGCTTCTTCTGAATATTATAAACCTGATCCATAATATGGAAATGTTTATTTTACAATCCGTCTCCAGAAGGAGAAAGGAGAGAGACTTTGGGAAATGTGATGGTTTTATAGCCAAAGGCAGGTAGCAGTTAACGTTTGTGATTCCAAGCTACTGTGATTGACAGACACCTGGGAGTTTTCCTCTTTTTTATTTTTGTGATTACATACAGTGAAATGTCTGCAAATTGTGATGTCATCAGTGTGACTGTCTGTTTCCTGTCCCAGCCCTAATTTTTAATTGTTTGTACTTGTTTGCATAAACATGAAAAAACATAAAGTAAAAAAAACACATTCCCATCCTAAAACCAGCTGATGAAGGTCAAATGATGGAGCTTTGAAGAGTAAAAGTGATAAAATCTTAATATTTTCTGTTTCTTTCAGAACGTCTACCTGAAACTCAGACCCTGCAGAACATTTTTTACCTTGGAGAAAAAAATCCCAGGAAGTGGAAGATCAGAGCAGAATGAAAACTGGAGATCAGTGATGGACAGAAATGATCTGGTTGCTGCATCCTGCTAAAATCAAATCTTAAATATTAATTTGATAATAAAAATGAATCTGTGTTAGCTGCTGCTGACAACAGCAGACATGAATCAGTTTAATGTGACCCACCATGTTGGAGAAGGAAGAGAGGAAAATATTCTGCTTCTCTGACCTAAAGAACAGGCCTTCTGATGGTGTCATGTTATTGTCAATTTGGTCATAAACAGTTAATATTTTTACCAAAATGGCCTGAAACCTGATTCAGTTCCACCAATTCTGTCAGGAGGAATGGACCAGAACTCCAGCAAAGTATCATGAGAACCTTGTGGAGGAAACCAGAACATTTGACCCAAAGTCAGATGTTTTAACTTCTCTCTTTATTGTTGAATCATGACCTCTGACCTTTACTGAGGCAATGATCTTCAGATGTGGTTCTGGTTCTTCTGGACCTCCTGATGAGTCGTTGATGAGTTCTTGGTTTGGTTCTGGTGGGTCGGCCTCTCCTGGGAAGGTTCTCCACTGTTCCATGTTCTCCATGTGTGGATCCTGGTTCTACTGAGGTTCTCTGGAGTCCAGAACCTGCAGATGGTTCTGGAACCGTTTCCAGACTGATAGATGTCAGAGACTTTGTTCCTCTGCTGGTTTTGAGTTTTTTAGATGATGTGATGCTTTCAGAGATCTTTAATCCATCAGAGGTTCTGATAAAATAATTTATTGTATCTGCAGGTCTGGTAATAATCAGGTCTGGGTTTACTGGGAGATTTAGCTCAGCTTTCTAAAAATGTAGTTTAATCCCAGTTAGTTCAGGATTTAACAAAGGAGTGTGAATAATTTCTCACATGGAGCCAGTTTGGTTTTCAGCTCTTTTCCATTAATGAATGAAATCATCATTTGAAAACAGTTTTTTGTATTTAATCAGTTTTTCTTCATCAAATATTAAAATCAGTTTGATGATCTGAAACATTTCAGGTGGACAAAAAGGCAAAACAGAAGAAATGTGTAAAGGGGCAAATACTTTTTCACAGCACTTTATGTTTCAGGTCCAAAGAAGTCCAGCGGTCCCGTCTGGATTTAGAAGCAGAATGTTCTGTTGAAGGTGTGACTGGAGTCCAGTTGTTCCGGGTTTCTGGATGAGTCCAGAACCTTCTGGATCCACCAAACCAGATGCTCAGATCTTCTCATCTGGAACATCTGGGAGAGCTTCTGACTAAAACTGCAGACATCAGGTCCAATGAGGATCTGAGATCTGAGAACGTTTCTATGAAGCATTTTAATCATCTTGTCTCTGTTAGGTGGAGAAAAGAAGCAGAAAAAAGCAGAACTAAAAACTGGGACATGATGGAAACCAGAACTTTCTGATCTCACATCTGGAAAACAAACTTTAACTGAGATGTTACTGAAGCTTGATGTTCAGTTGGTCCAAATCTAAAGCTGGTCTGCAGGGACGACTTTAGGGTTTGTTTGTTTCTGCTCACCTGGAGCAGCAGCCGGGTGGAGTCAGTCTGAGTTCCTCCATCATCTAAAGAGAGCTGGAGAACATTGAAGCTCCTCCTGGAAAAGCTTTGGAAAGAAATCAGCAGGAAGTGAAAGAAAAATGGAGCTTCATCACTTCTGAAGTGACGACATCAGAGTTGGATTCAGTGGAGTCACATGAAGAACAGAACACTGAGGCTAGAATAATAAACATCAGGCTAAATATTAGCTGCAGCTCCGGCAGAAGAAGCTTCAGGTTGGATCTAAAGAAGGCTGAAGATCTCAAAGTGGATGAGAGGAAACCTGATGAGCTCTACAGTCCACTAGATCCAGATCAGAACCTGGAGAACATCTACGCTGGAAGCAGAGCCACAAGCTAGAAAAAGATCCAGGTTTCTATCCAACCTGAACACAGGAAGTCCTTTCTTCTTCTGCTGCAGCTGAGAAGGTCCTGCTGCAGAACTGAAGCCACACAGTTCCTCCACAGCAGAACAGAGGAGGTTCTGGAGGAGACCAGGGTCCACATCTGGACTCAGAGTTCTCCTGAGCTTCAGCAGAGCTGCTGGGTTTGGTTCTGATCCGCCTCTGATCTTCAGATCTGAACCGACCCATCAGAACTCAGTTGGTGGAGGATGAGGATGGGGCGAGGAGGTGGAGGAAGAGTGCCGTAATTCATCTCTCTGCTGTGGAGACCTGAGGGAATCTGATAGAGAAACGTTAATTATATAAACGAGCAGCCTTGAAATTACAATATTATTCACTATTACTGTTATTACAAGGATGATATCAATAACAGATTCATCAGTTGTTTGAAGTGGGAAAGAAGGTAAACAGCATTCCTGCAGCATTTTTTAAAACTATCATTTCTCCAATGTTGATGTTGAGGGTCAATTTTTTGTCAAAGACATCAGAACGAGAGACGGTGACAACGGCCTCTCTCCTCTTCCTGCTCGGACTCAGCATGAAGGTCTTAGATGTTTCTGCTCAGGTCTTTTGGACAGGGGAAAACATTCATGTTGATCAACATTCAGTTTGGATGCAACAGGAACAAAACAAAGCTGCAGTGAAACGTTCAAGCTTGCAGACTAAAGAATTCAACCCAATTAACTGGTGGAAATAAATTTGGAATAAATTTGTTTAGTCAAAACTTTAAGCAAGACTCCTTTAAAAACTTTCATTTCCAGGATTCCAACCAAATAGATGCTGGAGGAATTTGTGGAACACTCGGTCATTACACACGTCTTCTGGGACTGAGCACCAATAAAAACCTTCTGGGAGAAAATGAAACAGGAGGTTGAGGACATTCTAAGGACAGATGTCCCCATGGAGCCTCTTCTATTTCTGCTGGACAGAAACACCAAGGATTTACTCACTAAATGTTACATATTGTTGCACATTCTGCTACTAGCAGCAAGAAAGACAATTACACTAAATGGATTAAACCCTGTTCACCAACTGCTGCTGAATGGAGGAAAAACTGAAACATGACAACATGATGGAGCGTCTGACTGAACAACAGAAATGAAAAAAGATAATTAAACATGTAGTTTTGGGAAAAAAATACATAAAAAAGTAAATCTTTAGTTTTGAAAAAAAAAATTCAGTTAGAAAAAAAAGTTTAAAAATCTGACATTTATGAATGTATGAATATCATAAATAAAATATCGCTTTGAAAAATATACATGTGGTTTTTCAACACGTCCCCAAACCCTCCTCTCTCTACTTCCCCTTCTGAGAAAGGCAGGTGTGCTACCGGCTCTCTGTCTAATGGGAAAATTGAGTTTCCAAAGTCTGCTGGGATTTATCCTCTGAGATCCATTTAGTGCAAATGTTTGACTTGCAATAAAATCTGAAAATAGAAAATCCAGGAGTTTGTTTCAAATCCAAATGACAGACACCAACAGGTGACCTTTCCCCTGATTCCTAGTCAGTATAATCAGTCAGACAAGTTTGGGCTCGTTTCTCATCATAACACTTTCAGTTTAAAATCACCCGTTAAGGTGCGGCTCCAGTCTGGATCTGTTGTAGTTCCAGACTAGATATTCTTCATCAACTCTTTGGATCATTTGAACAAACTGTAAGTTTGCTTTGTTTCCTACTTGAACTTTGTCATCAGGAACATTCCTGTTTGTTTCTCCTCTCTGATGTTTGGAGAAAATGTTCACTTGTGATTGTAGCTCAAAGTTTCATCTCTCTTCTCTTTGAAAGTTAATCTGCAGAATTATTACATTATTGATTATCTGGAATTAAACATGATGAACAGCTGATGTTTCTTTATTTTCTTCTGTGAACAAACTGCTTCATATTTTCATTTCCTGGTATCAAACTGGTCTTCAGCGTTAAAGTGAGAACCAACAGTTTCTTGTTTCTTCCTTTAGAAAAATATAATGATGTTGAAATGTGTTCAGTTCATTCAGGCTATCAAGTCGTTAATATTTGATGCAGCAGATAATCCACTTGTAGAGATTAATAATTAACTAAAATACTTCCTGTTGTTCAGGTTGAATCAGTGAATGTAAATGTTGCTCCATGTCTCCACCTGGTGGACTGATAGTAGAAGTGCAGCAGCTGGTGGCAGCTTCCTCTGCCTCTCTGCTGTCTGACTGCATTCACCTGACACTGATATGAACAGAGAAGAAGAGCCAATCAGAGGAGGAGCAGCTGATCTTTTTCCAGCACTAATGATGTAAAGGATGATCAGAGTTGATGTGCAGATGAATGATGTGTGTTTCCTCTGCAGGTGAAGGTAGAAAGTGTGTGTGAGCTGATTCAGCAGCATGGATCAGTGTGAGGACAGAGAGGAGGGAGTCCCTCCCTCTAAAACCACTCTGTGTGGGAAAGATGAGAGCCAGAGCAAAGGCCAGAGGTGAGGTCACCATCTCTAACTGTCCACAGCCCTTTTCACACAGCGTTCACTATATCAGGCCAAAACAGACGTGGTGATGAAGCTGCTGCTGCTCCTCTTTGCTGCTTCATCCAGACTGAACAGTTTTAACCATCATGTTTCTGTCAGGATCCATCAGAGACTCAAACCAAAACCAGAACCAGAACCCAGCTGTGTGTCCTGTAAGAGCAACATGTCAAAGGATGACATCATTAACTTTAAATCTCCTGGATCTCCACCATCAGAGAGGTGAGCTGTTTCTAACTGCTGTAACTGTTTATATCTATCATTGTGGCCGTCTGACAATAATAATATTAACTGAAAAACACAAAGACAGAAGTTGATTTAATTTCTAGGTTGATATTTGGATTGTTCTCTAAATTGGACTACAGACAGATTAATGCTGAAAGAAAAAGTTTCTATGAATTAATGATTCCAGTTTCATATCTAAGGTTCAAACTTCATCCAACATGGTGGATTATCAAGCATTTCTACAGTGAATATGAATAATATCTCATGTGCAGATAATTTAGCAATAGTCCTCAGTGGCCTCTAAGGTTGTGTTCACATCAGAGACTCAAACCAGAACTAGAACCCAGCTGTGTGTCTTTTGAGAGCGACAGGTCAAAGGATTATTGGATTGACTTTAAATGTCCTGGACCTTCATCTTCAGAGATGTGAGCTGTTTCTAGATGTTATAACTGTGGAAACTGAAACAGTAGGAACTCAGAGGTTAGCAGTTATATTTACAGAGGTTTTATCCATTATCTACAGAAATCAGCTGCTTCATATCTTCATCTCTGGGTGATGATGATGATGTTCTGCTGCTTCCTGGCTCCATGTCAGACTAACACATTTCCATGACCCACTGGGAAATACCTGGTAGAACCAGGCTGGGCCATCAGGACTTGGTTCCTGTCTACATTGTGAGATCAGTTCAGCAGGGAAGGAAAGCTTCATGATGTGGTTGGTGAGATCTGCTGGAACTCAACCAAACTGAGCTGATGTGGACCATCAGAGGTTCTGCTGGTTCTTAGTGGGATCAGCAGGAACATTAAATCTTTACAACTAATTGGGTTCTG